>VZTN01000022.1:111972-124881 GCA_013400515.1 Erpornis zantholeuca
TACAAGAAAATAAGATTTTTAGGTCATTATCAGACTTACTGGTATATTTTCAGGCTTGCAATTTGTTTCACTTTGTCTTTAGGATAGTATAGTTTTGATTTATAAATACCCCTTCATGTTTATTCATTTTTTCTTTTCTTTCCCTGATGGTTTGCAGATGTACCATTTAGACCACTATTGGCAGAATAAGATATGGTAGTTCTCTTTTCCAAGGTCTGAATCTCATCCCTATCCAGTATTGGCATCTCTCTGACTTACAAAAAAAATCTGCTTCTGTTGCCCTTCCTTAGTTGATAAGTATACAAATTTAATCAGGCTCCTAGTTTTGCCCACATGATGTATGTCTGGTTCTGCCACCAACAACCTGACCTAAATCATCAGGTAATTTTGTCCACCTATGCTAGTTAAAAGAGCTTGGGATCCGACTTTGGCTGTGTCCACAGAAAATTTCCAGTCCATTCAACGGCAGCTGGATGAGCCTGTTAGTTTGCAAATCAAGGAAGGACTCAAGAGTGATATCTCTTCCTAAATACCTTGGAGATATTTGGAAAATAACTGTGACTATTATTTTTGTTAGGATAGCTGAGATGAGAGTTAGATTAGGAGCAGTCCAGTTAGCATTTAGAATAACCAAACCTTGTGGTCCAAATGCAAAGATGCAGCTCTAGCCTGCTACTAATTAGTCTAGAAAAGTTATGACCTAAGAAATTGCTCCTAGAAACAGTCTGTACAAACATGTACAACACTGCAGGCTCTCTCATCCACACAAGCACAAGGAAAGGAATTAAGCCCTAGGAAATAAGGAAATAGCTACTAAATGGTGACCTGTTGTCCCACTGCAGACTGTGCCTGCCACAGGAGGCTGAGCGAGGCTGAGGGTGATAGGTAACCCGAGAGCCACCAGAAAGGGTCTTTCCTCCTTTAGCTGCTCTAAAGCTGCTCTATGATGTATGGAGGAGTAAATTACTTAATGTTGCTGAGCCTAAAAGTTTTCAAAGCACTTTTTTTCCCCTTTTTTTTCTTTTTTTTTCCTCCCTTCATGACAGACTGAAGAACTCATTGGTGCTGTAATGAAAGGCAGACTGCGTTCCCTGTCATGTCAAGAACGCTGCATCGGGAAAGTCGACATGATTTCATGGCTAATGATTCACTCGCTAATATCAATGTGGGCTGCAGTGAGGATAACCAAGTTGAGCTGTCTTAGATCAAATGATTCAATTAGGCCAGCTGTCCCTATTTGTCATGGCTCAACTCGCTTTCAAATTACCTTTCCAAAGTGTGTACGTGCCTTAGCATAGAACTTAACAGCTCAACTGTTTTACAACAAGGGGATATTTAGCCATGGTGATAAGGGGGAAGAAAGACGTCCCTTTTTATCTGCACTGAATGCTTTTCTTTAGCAGTTACAGTATGTATTTAACGAGCTAAACTTTCAACATCATTGTCAAGTGTGAATCACTCGACTGTCCTAATGACAGCTCTCTTTTAAATTTTGGATTATCTTTTGGCAGGTTTATGAAAATAGAAAAGAAAATCTAATGGGATGTGTGTGCAAGCAATACTAAATGGTTCACAGAAACCAAAAATAAATTAGTGGTCCCTCAGATGTATCCTTTAGACTTAAACTGAGCCGAAGTCAGTAGCAGCCAGACTGTTCACACAATATCTACCAAAGAGCTCTTCTGCAGTACGTGGTTATCTTGGTTAAGCTCCTTGTTCCTCGGCGCGTTCCTGGCAGGAGGACGACCCGGCCGTCCCCCGGCAGCAGCCCCCGGGGCCGCCGCGGTGAGCGCTCTGCGGAGACAACGCGGAGCTGCAGCCCGGCGGTGTCAGCGCGCACAGCCGGGGCGGAATAGGCATGGAAATTCGATTACCCTTGGTGGTGGTCCCTGCAGGGCCGGCCGGGAAAGCTTCTCCTGCTGAGGCTGAAGCAGGAAGGAGGCAGCGGCTGTGCTTGCAGAGCTCCCAGTGGGCATTGACTGAGTTTTTAGTATTGCAGAGGTTTTAAATTGGGGGAAGAACTACCTGGATGTACATGAAACAGATGAAAGTTATTACAAGTGTAGGACCACAGCTGTTCCTATAGTCTCACATATTTCCTGTGCATTTGGCTGATAATTTGGGCCTTCTAATTTGAATTATTTTAATAAGATTCCAGTGGTGCCTGAAAAATACTCCCCTGCTATCTGTATGGTTTTCTTTTAATATAGATATATATTTATTTTTCTTCACTTCTCTCTGACAATCATACCAAGTTGGAAAATAGCAGTAGAATTGACTTGAAAAATAAGACATAAGGATATAATAAGGAATAAGTTTATTCCTGCCCTGGGTTGATATCTTGTAAATTTGTGATTATGCTGTCAAGAAAAATATACCGTTGATTTTGAAAAATGCTGCATTAGGGAAGTATTTTCTATTTATCTAAGAAGAACAACTAAAATTGGAACAGCTGAACCTCAGTTCTGAAAATTTGTCATTTGCTTTTATATTATTCAAAATATAGACATCATCTGAAAAAGTTTGATTGAAATAAGAAAAATTAAAAAAGGTCTAAAATGCCTAAATTGGCCTTCTGTTTCCTGCTCCTCTGAGACACACCCATGTGTGGGAGTAAAAGTAATTAGCTCATATACATTGCCCCACTCACACGTACCCAGTACTGAGGAGCCCAAGATGAAACCATGCCATATCAGCTGAATGCGATATACTAACTTTCGAGAAATAGAGTGTAGTTTGCCTTCTGCCTAAATTAATAAACACAGGTAAACACATTTGCCAGCCTCATTCCTGGTATTTATATTAGATAATTTATTCAGGTAATCAAAACCTGAATAAAACAATGCATTTTGCAGCTTGCAGTCTCCAGGTTTGACTGCAAAAATACAGCTATGGATGGGAAAACCATGGCACGGAAGAAAAAAGAAAGATTTGTTGTGAGTTTTGGCGTAAAAGTTTTCCAAAGATCAAAAAAACCTGAATGCTTACAGTCAGGAAATGTGGCCTGACTGAGCTGATGCTTTGGGGTTTTCATTTATTTCTCTCTGCTATGTTTTCTTTCTTATTTCTGATATACAAATCCTGGCAAGGAGGTAGAATCTAAGAAAAGTGACTGTTTTCTTCCAAAGACTTTAAAATGCAAAGAGATTGTTAAATAGATTTCTGACTATATTGAAAAATTCCCTTGAGCTTTGCCTCAAAAAATACCTTTCAATGCTCACGTTTCAGCCTCCCTCTATTTCTCTTCTATTTAGCCATATCTCAGAGGGGGATGTTTCCAGTCTACAGTCTCTGCTCACTTGGAATAATGTTTGTTTGCATGAGTAAACCAGCTAAAGTGGCTATCACTGAAGTCATAACTAGAAGATGAAACCAGTTGGGACTATTCCCATGTGAAGTGAGTCAGGTTGTTGAATCAGGCCCATGTGTGAATTTTTCTGTGTCCCAAAGGGTTTTTTTCCATCTCATTAGGAAAAAAAACTTTTTCTAGAGCATCAGACAACAAAAGCCTGGGAATGCAAAGTACAGGAGGGAAGAAAACATAATGTCCTTTTAGCATTTCTCTCAATTTTCTTTTCTGCAATGTGACTGAAAAGGAAACTCTGGTGAATTGTATAATTCTAGGCTTTTATCAGTTTGTTATTTTCATTCTGTTCTTGCTTAAATATATGATACATACACTTTTTGGTATTTTTAAAATTTAAGCAACCCCCTTGTGTCTAGCAACCCCCTTTTCAGTCTTAAATATAGCAAAGAACTGGAAGGTGTTCATTGTCCAGTTTGTGTTCTGGGTTCCCATTCTACAACACTGCAGAGCTGGAGAGTGTAAAAACAGAAGAAATATGAAAACTGTAAAGACATTTAATGTGTAAAAAGCACCAACTAATGTGTGTCAGATCAGCCAGATGCCCAAGGCAAAATCTCTTGATGTGAGATGGTGATTCAGCTGTCAAGGTGCCTGAGTAGACTTGTGGTCATCATAATGATTGGCTGTGGATTTTTTTGTGGGTTTTTTTGGGTTCATGTTTTTCTTTTTTCTTTTTTTGAAAGACAATAAGCAGAAGAAAGGTCAAAGTTATTCAAATGAACCAACAGCCCATTTTGGTGGAAATATAGCAGGGCTCGTTAACTCAATTCACATCTTTTGTGTCAGTTTTCTAACATACCGTGCATCTGGAAAAATGCAGTGATTTGAAAAAGACACAATGTGCCTATTCCCCCCAAAGGTTTTGCTTACAGTATGTAATAAAATATGATAGAGTTTTTCATGGAGATGGGATATGATAATTTGTTTAGATATAATATGAAAGTATCAGTCTGTGAAATGAACAGCGTAAAAAGTAAGCAAATGCTCAGGGTATGTCAGCTAACAAAATGGCAAGTTCAAAAACACTTATTCAAGTGAAAATCAGAGGCTTCAGCAGCAATATTTTTCCCCTTAAAATGGGTCCCTTTTGATAGTGTCTAATATTTTGATGTTGATTGCCATTAATGAGGCCGTGTTTTACTGTGACATAGATCTTCCTATTCTAGGCAAAACTGAGCTCCAGTCAGGTGAAAATCCAGGTGATGATCAGAGAACTCAGGTTTTCAGGTATCCCAAAGCATTAGCACTTCATAAGAACATACACACTAAGTCAGCCCAAAGGTGCCCATCCAGCTGGATGTGATGATGTTGCTGCTGGTCATGCCTGCATGGAGGAAAGTGCGTAAAACTTAGTCTGGGAAAGTGGTTAAGCTGTATTTTGTTCTTGATTTTAGCCTAAATAGATTTTCCTTCACATTTCTTTGTTGCACTTCATATTAGCAGCCCTGTAGCGGCGTGTGGTAGCCTTTAATTGTGGAGTACTTAGCATGCAAGTCAGAACTTTGGTATTCAACCCCCACTCTTCCCTTTTAGCTTGTGCAGGTGCTCTCAGTCCTTAAAAGCAACTGTTTGTTGGAGTGTGCTTTTGCAAACTGTCAGGAAGCAAATGACATTTGTGAAAAGCAGGTTTTTCTTTTCCGCTCACAAATTAAACGCAAATGTGTTTAAGAAGTGGTCAGAGCTATGATTTATCCCTTATCTGTGTCAAGATGTTGCTTTTTGTATATATGCAAGGATACACCAAGAAAACTAATGGTAATTGGGGTTAATCTGACTTTAAGCCAAAGAAATGAGGAGTTTCATTCTTTTTAAGTAATCCTCCTTGGAGCAAGCAGCTTCACCTTACAGTTATGCTCTCTGCTTTACAGTCACTCCAGCCCATTGCAGAGTCCTCTAAGTCTTCCCCCATACACAACTGCCTTTTTCTGAATGGAGCCATCCTTGTTAGATGACATTCATTTAGCTCAGCTTTAGGTTCCTTGTACAACACAGAAATAAGGGGCTAGTTTCTCTGGTTTCCCTGTATGTTCAGCAGAGAGAGAAAGGATCCTTAATATAGTGAGTCAGATCAAAAGTAGATTAGCTTAAGGTAATTCACACAGCCAGGTCCCTACTTCCAGTGAGACAATGTGAATACCTGCTCTCAACGCCCTCTGCAGCCCTGAGCCTGATTACTGGGTGCCAAAATGTCCTGTGAAAAAGCAGAGACACCTCCCTCCCTTTGTCATACTCAAGTTAAACCTGATTGTGACCATGACAAGTATGAGTCGAGATTTCATAGTTTACCTGGATGGCTGGACAAGAGTAGAAATTTGGCATGAGTAAAATGAATGAATCAGCTCTGGGGAAGAGCCAAGAAAGCCCATGAGATTTCTGCAGACGCAGAACTCCTCGCAGGCATTCCACTGCAGAAAAGGCCGCCAAGGACCAAGAAGGTTTTTGCACCAGGGTGTATCTGCCCAGAACAGGAGGAAGCTGGTCTCAGTGTGGATGTAACGATTAACAAAAGAAGTATCTTGGACTGGCACTAGAAAGTGGACACTGCTCAGTTTAATACAATCAAATTCCTACAACCCATGTAAATGAATCACATCAGTGTAAAGTCATTGGGCATGTGACTTGAGTATCAATTTATTATATCAATAAGCTTTAATGTAGCCAGAGTATACTGTCTCTGGTTAAAAAGAAGGGTTGGGTAGGGTAGAAGGTAAAAAAGAGCAGATTTTCCTTGTGAAAAGTGCAAGTAGGCTGTATGTTGAAGGCATAAACTGTTCCCTGACTGTTGACTGCATTTTAACTCCATCTTTCATATATTTGAGAGCTCAAGGGAGCCCAAGCAGCAAATGCTGTGACTACAAGGGGTTAACAGGCAATTTATGTAAAGTCTTAGTATTCTGCAAAATGAAATGTGCATGTGAAATGGAAAAAAAAAAAGGAAAAGATTATATTTGTCAGCTGTGCTACCATATGTTGCTCTGGCGGAAGCACAGTAAAATGGTGACAATTTCTATTTCACTGAATGAGGATCTGTGTTGATTTCCATTATTTGAGAGTGTCTCCGGACAAACAGAGGTATCTTCATTATCACATAAAACTGTGCTCACCAGTAACCTAGAATATCCATGGCTACAGGGTGACCTGGGACTGCAGTCTCCTTGAAAATAAAATATCAGAGAATCAGTTCAATCCATCTGCATATTTTAATGGATTTAGCCCTTGGAGGGCATGGGGGAATAGTCTTGTGAAAAGATAAGTGGCAGATACAGGAAATATAGACAAATTTGAAGCTCTTTAAAATCTGAGGAGAACTTATCTCATCAGCATGATTAAAACAAGTGTGTGTAAAGGCTTTGGTGGTTGCAGACTACTCTCAGCCATCTGGTCATACTGGGATGCAGAGCTTCATGGTTTGGGCACAGAGATGCACAAATATGAGTAAATTTCTTTTGGACATAGGCTGATGCAATTGCTTAGCTCCACTGTGTCATACAGGCTTATTTGTTGGGGTTTTACGGGGTGAGGGTATCTGTGGCATTTTCTTTTCCACTGTATATAGGTGTCCCAGAAGATGCTGCTTTTGTTATTCTAGGATCACAGCTTTCTCTCAAGCTTTTTCTCAGCTTGCCAGGACCCCAACTTGTGAACTAGAGTGAGCTGGGTGCTAAGTGTCACTGAACATCCAGGGCTATCCTTCACTCCATGTGCAATGTGGGAGCACAGCGTCTCTCTGGGCCATATGTCCTATGCAAGGCATGAGAAAACATTTTCATGGGGCACCCAAGACCCTACTCATTTGCTTTCAGGGTATCAAAAGTTAAGCTCCTGTTTCCTATCCTCCTTAATATTACTCAGCATCTCGGGAGCATCTCTCTTTTCAGTGACCACAAAGCTTTCCTCTCCATGTCAATGCTGTCTCTGAAGTGACACCATTATTTTTGGATAATGACACCACAGGACTTTACAATACATCTGTTTTGCCTCAGCAAACATGTCAGGCTGGTTTTAACTATCTGAATGCCTGGTCTGAAAAGATGCATCAGTGGGAACAGCTTGGTTACATCTGTGCAGTTCAGTACCCAGCCCCTTAATCCCTGCCAAAAGGGACAAAAGTAGGCAATACCTAGGCAGAGCAGACTTCTGAAGGGCCAGTTTTGTCTGCTAGAACAGGCACCCAGCCCTAAGCATCCCAACCCCACATTGGTGTGTGCTTGATATTATATGGTCCAGGCTCCAGGGACTCCTGCAGGAAGGGGTGGGATGTGTCCTCTGGGTGGTGAAGCACAGCATCCTTGGGGAAAAATGTGCTTTGTTTTACAGGGGTAAGATTAGCTCCACTTGGACCTTGGTCAAGCAGAAATGTACTGTGGTAATGAGTGCAGGTGAGGTCTTCTTACCTTTGTTGTCACACAGAGAATGAAAATGTTCAAATCATCTTGATTTTCCTACATGCCCAAACAGAAAAGGGATTTGGTCGCATAAGCTGGGCATTCATTTCCATAGTGGATGGACTGGCAGGAAAATTATTTGCCAGTCATTGACTGCTATTTGCTATAACAGATATGTTATTAGACCATTGGGTAGAGGTAGGCTTCTGTTTCAAATTCAGCCCTTTTTGATTCCTTAAGTGGGGAAAAGTGCATTGATTTGCTTCCCTCTCCCCTCCCATTTTGCAGCAGACAAATTTTGGGCCACGGAGTCACTCACACTTCCTGTGCTGCCATTGTATCAATACAGCTGTATCAGATCAATACAGCTGAATGATACCAAGGTGAGCTCTGCAGCTGCTGAAGACCCACATTTTAGAAGAAGCAGAACTAAAATCTTGATTTTTTGCTGTCATGTTTTTTGTTGTCTCCAAGGTCCCTTTGCTATGGTATTTTTTTAAGTGGCTGAAATTTCTATTTCAACAACTCCTGAGAAGCCTCATGAGACAGTGGTTGTTATTTGCTTTTACCATGCTTGGATCAAGAGGCAACACACTCAAGGTGCTTGCAACTGTAGTAAACAAAGGGCTTGTGTCTCAACTTGTCTCGAACTTTGGCCATGGTTTTATTTTCTACATCATCTGTAGTGAATAGTGGAATATCTTGTACTGAGCAACATGGAGCAAACTTCCATAACTTATTTTTTTTCAGNATTGTGGGCTTGGGAGAGAATAAATGAGGACAAATCGCCTACTATTAAAATGAATTATGTTCTTGCAGTGTTACTGTCCTAGTTTCTTTTTCAGTCTTTATGTTGGATTTCAGAGTGCTTTTGTATATCAACAATAAAGTTCTAAATAAGAAGTCCATATTATACTCAAGTTTTGGAAAAAGTAACTACCTTTCCTGAAATGGAAGCACCATAAAATCATTATATTTACATGCTAGCACTATTATCAACTCTCTCTCAGAAAATAACTATTTTTAGGACTAAGGACTTAGAAAACTGGCAAGATGGCTTTTAGTCAATCTTTGATCTTAAAGCAAAACCTGGATAAAGCTTATCTTATAGAGAACTAACTGAGCTGATATGTAAACTAGATATATGCTCTTAAGCTAAGTATGTTAGAATATTTTAGTGCCTAGATTTTCATTAGGGAAGTTGAAATACACCTGAGGCCATCCTACTAAATGTGTCTTGGTGGAGGTCTTTCCATACATCACTGTGCATGCACTACTGATTGCAAGTCTGTGTCATAACTGCTGACAGTGGAGCAGAATAAATTAATCATTTATTTAAGAGATTTGTTTTACTGCAATTTCACTGCCTTTGCATACATCTCTCCTTGTAAATGTAAGCATATTAAAACTTAAACTTGAAACTATGACAGCATATGTTTAGACATAACTTCCAATAATCTGTTTAAATAACTTATGATGAGTAGAACTTAAACAGCACATCTCTAAAGTAAATCAGATTACTAAACCAGGAGAAATCATTAGCTGTGTGTCTGACAAGAAATTGGAAGAAAGTATCTGCTTTGGAGAGCTGTAATCTTTTTTGGAAATTGTACTAATTTGACTTCAATATAGTCAGATCTTTTAAAATTCTTAAATAACTTAATGGAAACTAAAAAAGCTATTTCGAAGAGGAAAGTATAATAAAAGTAATTTTGGGAAATGTTATATTTTACTCCTTTTTTATAGGATTTAATACTTGGTTTAAAGGCCTAAGAACAATAGGTTCTCCTGTCTTGAAGCATTTCTAACTGCAGATCATCAACCCTTTTTATAAAAAATTAGTCATTTAGTAATGCAAGTCAGTATTGATATTTTTATACTGCATATATAAAATAATTTTCTTTAACTACTATAAACCTTCAGTATTAATTTTCTGCATTGTTAATTGAATTTTAATATCTACCCAAAAGCACAAATGTGAGTAAAGACACAATCTAGGAAATGGGAAAGATGGTTAACATCATGTTTTGTAAATAAAAAAAGACAAAACATGAACATTAAACACTATTAATTATTTCACCCTGCATAGTATATTGTTCAGGAAATAATTTCCAAATATTTTGTAAAAACTGCTTTCAAACGTATTTTTTTGCAACTAATTTGCCAAATGGTGAATCAACATAATTAAAAAAAAATAGTACACTACCATTCCTTTACTGTGTTTGGAGTGAGGTTCCTGAGTGTCACCAGGCTTGTGCTAAAGGCAAGGATCCGTGGTACTTGTGAGGGAAGGATCTGGTCCCCTGTCAGAGTGCCATCCCTCTGCTTGTGCACCCTAGAGACAATTTTGTTCCTCTCAATGTCCATCACTTGCTGCTGTGAAAGGACATGATGATGGTCTGTACACTGGACTGCAGCACTTCCTAGGATGCATTTCTGAAAGTACATTGTGGCATTTGCTTCAGATATTTTGGGGGAGTTGGTTGGAAGTGTTCCAGAGAAAACCCCTGGGTTAAAAGAATTTTATTAGCACAGCAAAGTAGAATTTTGAATGTCAGAACTAAAGCTGTCTGGCAAGCTGTGGCACCTCCAAGGGCAGGCATTAATATGCAGTCTTTCATTATAGGGATCACTTTTTTTCCTTGGGCTTCATCCTATGCCTAGGTCAGATCTAATCTGAATCTTGTGGCAAGATTTGGAAAGTAAGTAGGATGATGATATTTAGATAATCAAATACACACAAATAATCAAGTATAGACCAATCTGAGAAGAATTATGAAAAACACCAGTTTTAAGCTGTATTGGTAAATGTGAAATTACATATACCACAAAGAATTATAAGAATTTTAATTTGCATATCCAGGCACAAATTGTAAAAGATGAGTGAAAATTTCTCTTTAATGTGTGATATTGATATATTATTATAGCAAAGGAAAATGGTGGCACACAAAAGTAATTGTAAGAGAAAAAGAAGGGAAACCTTCTAGACCCACATATAAATATATACCACTTGATGCACCTTACCTTATTATAAAAAAGATCCAAGAGACAAATGCAAGGTCTTGGAATAGATGAAGAAAATTATTAATTGTATGTCAAGCTTCTATCTGCCAAGGGAATGGATGCCTGGTTTTGTCCTGAGAAGTTAAATGGAAGAAAAAATATTACATATGTCTAAGTCCTGAATGGTTAAGAGAAGGTGAGCCAGACATTCACATTTGGATTTCTTCATAATAACAAAAGAAATATTTTACAGATGTGAAAAGTGATGTGTTTAAATCTGACATAAAAGGCTTCTCTCCATCAGTCACATCTGAGGATATTACAAAAGTGCAGGATATTAGTATGTGTACAAATCTGGGATTTCAGATGATTCTTATTTATAGATATAAACAGTTCTGTTAAAGCATGTAAGCACTTTTATTTGAGAGACAAAATTCTCGTACTTTAAGACATAAATTAGCTCTAGCACCAAATCTGATGGAGTCTAAAAACAATTTTTCCTTACAATAGTATCTTCCTAACTTGCTTTGCTTCATTTTCAGAAAGCCTTCTGAAGTCTGTTTTCTGAAAACTTCATCAGGTACAGTATCAAATGTGTCTAATCCAGACCTTAGTCCTATTACAATCACCTAGCAGAATCACATCTGGAAAGAGGATTTGACTGTAGGAAATGAGTCCACATATGTCATTGCAAAGGCTATCTAACTAGTTGATTCCTAGTCAAGAAATTTTCTGTCATTTTATTTTGTGCCTTAGAGATAGCATTTTCCAAACTTAATAATTCACGTCAAATATATCAGCGGGTTTTCTGGATAGTTTTTGAGTTCTGCACCTTTGTACTGCTGGTTTATGACTATTTTTCTTAAAGTATTTTGTACTATAGTTTAAACTCTGTGAAGATCTTCCACCCTTGAACAAAAGAAAGCAAAGATTAAATGATCCTAGTGACTTTGCTTAGTTTGTGTAGATAAGGCACAGATTTAATAGTTTTCTTTCTTCAATATGAATGCTGCTCTAGCTGGGGACCAACAGACCTCAGGAGGCATCCGTATGGCATCTCTATGGAAACTGAGGATGGCAGATTCAATGCATCATTGTATCTGATAGTTCAAGTCTTGTAACATTTATTTTGTACCAGGAATCCAGCCTAAGAGGTTGGTTGATTGCTGTGAGTCACTGAGTTGAAATGACAATCTTCTACATGGGACAAGAGAATAATTGAAATATGGGCCTGGAAGGTGCCTGATGGGACCAGCTGGTACAACTGGTTGCTCTGAGGAAAGATCCAGCCCAGCTTGGCAAACTCATCCATATTGCCTGCCTGTCTAGAGAAGAGACAGCCTTACCTGGGTACAGATGTCTGGGTACTGCAGCCGTGTCAAAAGGACTGAGAGGGTAGATTAGAAGAGAAGCTTACAGAAAACCCTCTAGAGCCTGGGAAGCCACCAAAAGACTACCTTCAGGAAGATGTTAGTCCCCAGAGAAAGTTACTGCTGTCTTTGGCCTCTTAGATCACTAGTTTAGTTAAGGATAAGTAGGCATTTTCGCTGAAGCTATTTTGGGAAGATTTTCCTTGCATGTATGAAACGTCTTTCCTTCTGTTATAACATGTGTATATAGTTCAACACTTGTTTGTGTAATTCCCTGTACATATTTAGCCTGTAGTGTTTTATGTTAGACTTCAGAATAAACTTGTTTTGTCATTTTCCGCTCACCTTCTGTCCGCTATTTATAACTATATGCAACAGTAATTAAGGAGGGAACAAAACAGCCTAATGCAATCGTCCTTGAAACAGTACTATGTAATGTAAGGAGGAATGAGAGAAATTGTTCAGTTTTTGGGCAAAAAGAAAAATTTGATAACAGATTTTTTCATCATATTTTCCTCCATAAGTTATATTGATTTTTTTTTCATTGCTCTTTAAAATGGTAGGGTATAAAAGGATAAAACCTGATGTTCTGAGTAGGAGTTGCTTTCAAATGAGTTGCTGTTCCTTTCTTGAGCCAAGTACCATTTGACAGCTTTCAAATAGAATGTACAAATAATTTATGGGAAAATTCACTTGTTCTTCATACCAAGAAAATTTTTGGATGTTTCAGATAATGCCATAGTGACAGAAGAAAACCCTACCTGGGTATTTCGTGCATCTGACC
>VZTN01000022.1:126437-260482 GCA_013400515.1 Erpornis zantholeuca
CAAGCTTGGAGGTAGTATGGAAGAGAGAGCTGCTGAGATCTCCGGCGATGGTTTGACAGCTCAATCATCAGGTTCTTTTGCATTTACTGCCATTAAATGACATCTCTTCAGTACCCTCAGAGAACATGGTTGGTCCTGGAGGGTTAAATAAGTGGGGGAGTACCAGAAATCCAAGGAGTTAAGTGTACAGACTAGGAGATGGTTTAGTAAAGCAGTAAGAGACCTTCAGTTGGGTGTTCTTTCTTAGTTTTGATTCGTTTTGCACAGAAGTTTGCCGTGATTTGTTGTTATTTGTGCTTCTGACTGGTGTGCATTGGGGGATGAGCATAAGACAGAGTTTGTGGCATCTGTTTCTCTAATATTTTGTGAATGTTGAGCAATTTTTTATTGATACAACTGAACTTTTTTTATGCCTAAACAAGCTCATTGCAGTTCCAAAACAATAATTATATATTCTGCCCAAACCCCAGTTTTGGTGAAATTTCACAAAACTATATGCCTAATTATTTTTGATGGAAGAGATGGACAGAAATTACAATGGTTTTGGATTACAAATGTTACAGCAGTTTGCTTGGACCAGAGGGCACAGTCACAAAATTAACAGGAAAAGAGCTGTAAAAGAAAGTGAACTTGCTCAATTAGATTTTATTATACAACATAAGTTATTAAGTTAAAAGATATGCCTGACCTGTTGTGTGGGATGCGATGCCAAGACAAATGAAAAACTTCTGACATTTTCTGAAAAGGTAAAAACTATAGGAGTGAATAATCCTGTTTTAGGCAGCCTGTATAATGATGAACACCAGGTACCCACTTATTGACAAGGGAAAGTGAATTTATTTATTTAAATTTTTGAGTAGACTTCCCTGTCTACTTACTGAGTTAAATTAAATAATAATTAGAAAACTTTTCTTTAAATCAACAGATGCTGGTAGCTTGTGCATTAGTCAATGTGTTAACACATGGCAAAACTGAGCTGCTCTGTTTTTTGTGGTGCTGCTGTATGGCCTTTTTCTTCTTATGCAACCTATTTTGTTGAGATAATAAATTCTTAAGGGCAGGGTCCTTAGTTTGTGCTGGCCTGTGAAATATTTTGCATTATTTCTGTGCAGAAGTAATGTATTACAGTCATAAAAATACATAGAGGCTTTTGTGACTTTCTTTTTACTCACTGTAGAGTCCTCCAGAGCCTCAAAGCAGGCTCACACTTTGAGGTCAGTAAAAGTCCTACACAAGAAGAGAAGCTGCATCCTGTTCAACAAAACTCAGCTGAACATTTTCTGTAAGACTATATCATGCTCAAGCTCGCTGGTTCATCTGTGTTCAACACATAAAGAAAAAACCCAAACCTAATATAATGGCCTTGTTCTTCCAATAGATTGATACCTTTCAAAGAAACAAAAGAGACATTGAGATGTCATTTTTTTTCCTCAGTGTTAGTATTGTGGAAAATTTATTTCTTACTTGAGAACTCTTTTTTTTCTGAGTGGATTCCTCTTCAAGGATAACATTTGACAGCATCTTATGATAGGACAGAATGTTATCTTATCAAATGTTAGAAAATCCAAATTTACTTGTAATGGTTTTTTGATGTTAACCTTGGTATATGTTGCAGGAATTGTTGGATGTCTTGAGACCCATCTCTACCATTTCCACTGGGATGTTTAAATTTCAGGTTTCTTGATTCCAAATGTTTGTTTGATTGTCCTAAATGTAAGGGTCAAAACCATCATTTTATAGTAGTTGGAAAGATGCTGACACTCTTCACTTAGTAATGTACAGGCATTGCAGAAGTCTCCAGGGCTTGCAGGTGGCTTTGATGCCTTTTCCTACAGTCATGCTCTAAACCAAGATAGTCTATGTAAATAGAGTACTAGTGGTAATTATTGTCAATTAAACACAGTTATTAGTACATGCTCTCTAAATGCTTTATACTTTTAAATAGGCATAACTATGCCATACTCCCTCTGTCTCAGAAATGGATACTGGTGTTCATGAAATGTATGATATATATTCAGTGAAATATGTCCTAATAGCATATCATATCATTTTAAGACAAACATGGCAGTGTTTTGTTAGAAAGAAACAGCGGATTGTCTCTTGTATCCCCACGGTTGTGGCATTAAATCTTCCCTCTTCATTTTGTGTTTCTCACATGCATAAGTGAAATGGATTTCTTTGCATCTGACCAATGCATAAACCGCAGGGAGATGTTTTTAATAAGATTCGTTGTGATTAGGAGCTGTGGAATAGCCCCATAGTCATAGCAATGTTAGAATGCCACAACTATTTGATAGGAGACATTTCAATCTGTCATCATATTGTGTGCCCTGACCCTGATAATGCACCCCATTCAACCTGAGGCACAAACAGAAATGGTGAGGTAGGGTTGTGGGGTTTTTTTCTGTTAGCACAGCACCAGTCACAGCTTTTATGAGTTCCTGAGAGAAGACAAAACATTTTTATTTCATGTTACTTTCATCCCTTATCTATCCATTTGAAAATATATTTTGTTTCCTGAAACACAATAAACAAGTGAAAGGGGGAGCAAAATCCTTCCTTAGGTAACCTCAGAACAGAAGAACTTTGTGCATTATGCAGCTCAGGCCATGCCAAAATGCAATTTGGAGGGTGTCCAGCACTTCATTGGAAAGTAATGGTTTTCACTGAACTGAGTTATGACCAGCTGTTTACAGACAGTCTGTGACATACTGATAGAGCAGAACACCGTATGTTGCTTTCCAAATCAAATGATACAAGAAGTGTGACAGAGTGGAGAAACATCTGTCATTAGCAATTTTCAGCACGCTTCACTAATTCTGGACAAAATACGAGTAATGAACTTACCGCAGGAAACTTCAAATACTACCACTGCTGAAACAAGGATATAAACAGCTAGTGCTCCTAATGGCGTCTAATTTAATTCATTTGCAGTAAGAAACAAACAAAGTGGGTTATTTGTTTTTGATCATAGGGTAGTAAATAGTAATGCTGATAACAAACATTCATTTTAATCAAAGAAAAAGAGATCGTGGAACTCAACTTTCCTGAAGTTCAGACAGAAGGTAATTAACAAGTGGTTTTTTTTCCTTAGTCTTTTTGAATATCAGAGGTAAGGGAAGGGTGTTTTTGTTTTTTTTTTTTCTTTTTTAAGCAAGGTTTTTTCCGAACAAGCCAAGGAGGAGTTGTTACAATATTATGGATATTGTCCTTCTTTGCCTTGGTCCTCTCCCTCACATATCTTTCATCATGTCCTCCTCCTGAATCTTCACAGAGCAGATCTGCAAGTTTTCTGCACAGTATCACTCACTACTGGGCATGAAGGTAGCAGTGAAAGGAGTCCAGTGCTGGCTTTTACTCCATTTTTCTGCCTTGTGACACTGCTGCTGGTGGTTGAAATCTCATGGTTTCAGACATACGTTTTAAAAAGTGTGTGTGTGGCCCCTATACATTACATACCTGAGAGTTTTCTGGTTGATTTCTCTGTTTTCATCATATCTGGAGCCCAACCACTGTAATTTTGTGACGATTTTCACTTAATGTCTTTGAAATCAAGAGAGTTGGTCTGCCATTCGCGTTCAGGGGCATTAGTTTCCCCTTAGCACTGATAACACAACGAATTCCTGAAACTGTTAGGAATAAGTGGCAGTCCTCATGGGATAAGGGGGGAAAATGAAAGGACAGGTTGTTACTCTTTATATGAACTTTCAACTAATGTTCACACAAAGCTATAATATGAAATGCAGAGGATAGATTTAGTCCAATCCATTGGTGTCCTACCTATGGGACTTCCCTTGGAATGAATCCCAGACCAAGAGAGTGAAAGCCATTCCGAACTGATGACTGTAAAATGAGTGTAGGAGGTCTTTGAGTAGCTGTGTAATTGCAAAATTATTCATGATAAAAAAGCACTAAACTAGAATTCACAATATCTTGTTGAATTTCCTGAGGTGCTGCAGAAAAATGTGTAACTTTGTGACACCTTGGATAAACCAAACTGGTCCAAGTACGATATGGTAAAGAGGAAGAGAAAATGTATGGAAATACTTTTTACATGGTGGGAGTTTACAATAGAAATATTTTTCCTGCACTTTAAGGCAGAAAAGGAAAACTACTTAACAGAAAACATTTCTAGAACTACAAATGTGAAGTTCCTCTAATTCTTATAGACATCTACACAGGAGAGCATAGCAAGGGGGAAATATAGGTACCATTGACACCCATCATTATGTTTGTGATCTAGATAATAAAGGAAGCAGACCCAAGCAATTCACTAACACTAACGCTATTCTTTACATAAACAGTAAATGTTTAGATTTTCCTGTTCACTGACTAACAGCACACATATCATAAACACTAAGCTGTTATAGTACGTTTCGTGTGTTGATTCACTTTAACAGTTGTTAGTGTGAAGACAGGAAAAGAAAAGTGGGTGTAATGAGACCATGTGCAGTATGCTGTGAAAACAGAGGCCCTTATTTGGCATAATGGGTTGCACCATAAGGGCCATAAAATTGTGCATGTGTTAGTATCATTTTAATTATTACGGGTGCCACATGTTAAGCAGAATAGCGGAACTACTAAAACAGCTTCAAAATCCTTACTGCTGATCGCTGCATTTAATTACAAATAGGAACATTTGGAGATAGGTCACCATAAAACCCTTCTGTTGTCAAATGAGCTCAAATCTGATTTTTGTAATTATGTTTTTATACCACAGATCCTGTTGAATAACTATAGGGAATAAAATTTTAATAAGTACTGATTAAATGCAGGTACATCTTGCTTCCTAAGAATATTTATGTATGTTCTTTGCCACTAACATCAAGGTACCATCATTGCTTCTGTTTTGGTCAGTGGTGATCATTCAACCTTAATGAAAATAAGCTGAATAACTTTATGTGCCATGAAATATTGTTTTTTTTCAGTGAAGCATAAAAGCACTGGATTTCAATTATTCATTCTGCTTGCTAGAGCCGTGTACAGTACTCTAATCCTCTAGTACCAAGACACTCTCATTATAACACTACATGTCATATTCAGTAGTATATGATAATTAACCTTCCTAAGGCAGAGTTTTGGTATAAGGAATAACAACTTTTATTGTCTGTAACCTTTTCCATTGTAATAATGTGTTTCTAGGTTCATATTAATTATATTCTTTGCTAGTATCAAAATTAAAATCATAAAATTGAAATCATAAATGTAGAACATTTTCGGTTTAACCGGAAAAATATAACTGGATATTAAAAAGCATAATTTTAGTTTTAGGTAAGCAACATTCATTTTATGTAAAGACTGCCTATAAAGTTCTCTAAACAGAAATTTAAATTGTGAGGAATGAAAAAATTAAAAAGGAATTCATTGCTATAAAAATGAAGTAGCAATTAAATAAATATATAAAATTTAACACAAGTTGTAGGTTGTATTTTGAGTTATACTAAGAACAGAAACATTGTATTTGGCTATATTGTTCAAGCAAGACTGAAGTTAGAATATATGTGCTCATATATATATCACTGAGCATTTATTTGTCCATGCTTCCTGTTTCCTTTCTAGAGATACATGTAAACCTTAATCAGGCTTCACCTTTCAAATTGAAATATTGTCAACAAATAGAATATTAAAAACATCTACAGATTTTTCATCAACATTGTGGTGTCTAAAGGAGGAAATCTCTTTTGTGAGAGATTGCCTTTGGAATCATGGACTAACACCCAGCTCAGAACATGCACCAGAGCTACTGTACATGGAATGGTTTCGAGAGACTCTCAACTGGAAATAAATAAATATACAGAGCCTCCTGGAAAGAGGCTGATGTAATTTCTAAAATGATCAGTGAAAGAGAATTACTTTGCTAGTTCTGATGCAGACTGACTGTTCTGCATCATTTATAGCTGCATGGAAAAAACTCTCAACCCACACAGCAGTCCAAGAATCTGTGCTCTGGCTCAAAAGAAAAACTCTTGTTGACTTTTGTAACCTATCCAATAAGGTGATTGAATGAGTGCTGAATAAAGACCTCAAGTTGTACTGAGTGACAAGAAAAGAAGTCCAGAAATTTTCAGAAGCCAAACAATGCTAGAAAATAATGATCTCCTCCATACTAGAACATTAGCAGGTTAAGTGCTGACATGAACCAGTAGAAATGTTTGCACCCAAGAGGGTAGGACCCCAGATGTGGATGAAAGTCTGTCTTCATTCTGACCCCAGACCAGTTTGTGCATAGGTACAACCCCTTTGTAGCTTATATTGTTTGTACTCCTTCTTGTGAGGGCAGAATGGACTCCTTGTGGCAGTCTGGCTCAGTGCTGGAAGAATGCACTATCTATATGTCTAATGAAATTGTCTCTCACAAATGTGAAATCCTCATCTGACAATGTCAGCCTCCACCTAAAACACAAGTGGCAAAAATCAAATACTTGGCTTCGGTCCTTCCAATGGAACTCTGAATCCCATGTAGCTCTGGTGGTGATCCTATTTCACAGAGTAAGGTGTGTTTAGTGTTGGACGGAATTATACCATTGCAGAGGAAAAATAATAAGAGGTTAGCTGTCAGATGATTAACTGTCTTGTAGGGAAGGAGAAAAAAAAAGTGTTTATTTTATTAAAATAATATAATATTTTATATTAAATCATATAAATAAACAATTATATTAAATAAAAGAGTGTTTTATCTGTGGGGGTTGTTCCAGTCTAATTCCATTAATTGGTCCTGCTCTGTGATTGTAATAGTACAAGTCTTTCAGTACTGAGAGAATGAAAAGGGGAGTACTGGTATTCTGCTCCCTATGGGTGACTTTGAAAATTTAATTCAATACTGGTGATCTCTACTTTTTCTGCCCTGTTTGGCCCAATCTCCCCATCTACAAAGGGGAAATAATCAAGAAATTAGACAGACAGAATGAAAAAAATCAATGTAGCACCTTGTTATTTAACAATTTAATATAAATGGAGAGGCTCATAACATTCAGACTTAAGATTATTACCTGTATTGTTATTGCATTTCAGAAACACAATGACCCTTTCCTGTTGATAAGGAAGATCGTGGCACTCCCCTTAGTCATGAGGAAAAGTCAGCTGAGACTTTTGCAGGGGTTGTGCACCTTGAGAATTAGAGCAAAACTTATGGTGATGCTAAATCATACAGGTGGATTTGAGCTCACATCTTTGTTTTTGAACTAAGGCCCACCTGTGACTTTGATCCATTTCTCTATACAGTGTGGTTTCATGTATACTTGAGTATTTGTTACTCTTAGGAATATTTCCTACTAGACTACTAAATAATCCATTTTTTTAGAAATGTTTCACCACTTTCTTTCAGAGGACATTTCTTTCATGCATTCTGCAGAATCTCTCATTCATGTGCTGTGGAGATTATTGGGTTTTGGGGATTCAGCATAAGGGATTTGGGGATTGTTTGCCAGCTCTGCTACACTCTTTACTCTTTCTGCTACACTTAATGCTCTCTTTCCTCTTCTTGGTGGTTGGACAATGAGCCCTAGGCAGTGATAGATCTTGCTTGTTGAAGTTTAAGTTTGTTGAGAGGAAGGAAAAAGTTAGAAATGGGAAAAAAAACATTGACAAAATTCATTTGTTTTCTGGGAAACGCATAGTATTTTATGCAATTATTCATTTAACTTTAGTGTTTGCCCTCTTCACCCACCAAACCATTCACATCTTCTTTTATTTAACTTATATAACTTCTTAGGGAATAAAGAACACTATTCATCTGGTCACTGGTTGTAATTAAAATCTGTCAGTATTTCTGCATTTGTAGTATAAAAATTCTTTGATTATCCAAGTAGGGAAACATCCTAAATTGTTTGCTATTAATTAAAAGGTCTCATCACAGGGACTTAAAATTTCAGTGAGTGCATTGGATATGCTTTCTGTTTTTACTTCTCCGTAATGCCTTGTAGGCTGTTGAAATTTTTTGCTGCAGAATTAATTACATTTGTGTGAATTTACAGATATTAAAGCAGAAATGTTTGTTGTAATGTAATTTTTACCTCCAGGTCTGTGATGACTCTGAGAGTAAAGTGTATGTAAATGAAAGTAGTTTTGCTACATAGATTTTATTTCATTGTAAAGAGAGCTGAAAAATAATAGACTGATATTAGTTCTCATTGGATTTGCTTTGCAAAGCATCTCCTGAACTCTTAATTCAGCCATGCATGCTTCATGGCCAAAAAATAATTGTGGTATTCTAGCTCCTGCAGTGCTACTTCAAGGATAATAAGAAAGAAGACAAACTACCTCCTGAGAAGCACAAAGGAGAATTTTTCCAGCTCTCAGTGTTTTCCAAACTTTAGTGCCCCAGTATAAGAAAACTGAGTGAAACACCACAGTAACTTATCAGTCATCTGCTTAAGTGTCATTAAATGTGAAGAGAATTTTTTTGCTGCACTCTTGGTAAGACATTCTGGCTGGGTCACTTGTCTGGCAAGGTTATTAATGAGGATTGCTGCTTGCAATTTTCCATATGGAATGTTTTCCCCTTGGAAGATTTAAGACATGCTAAAATGGAACCTCACCAATCCACTACCTTTAACTTCAAATTCAGAAATATTTGTAAAAATGGTCAATTACCTTTTAGATACTGGTCAAAAAGTACCTTTTATTAATGTTGAGTCTTGCTGTGTCATTCTGTTGCTAGAGCTAACTTGACAAGTCAGTGCCTTTTGTGAGGCACAATGTGTTGTGCTAAAAATATAAGCTTTTAACCCTGATAACCACTATACTTTAGCTTCCAGACGTGATCCTTCAGATGTCCAGTGAGTTAAGCAGCCATGCAGAACTCACTTAGCTGTGGGTCAATAATCTTGGATAATTTTTCAGATAATGGAGAAATTGTTATTGCTTCGTATGTTGTGCATATATAGATAAAAATTTAAAAGCATCTCCAAATTTTTTTCATCTGTATCATGTACAGATTCCCTATCTTTCTGTGCCAAATCATGCCCTAAGAAAAGATATCACTCTACTCCCATGAAATGTTACTTCTTAGTATGCAAAACTGCTGCCTGTGTAATTTAATGTGTTCTGTCAAATTTGTCAGTTTGATGGAATCTTTCTGTTCACCCTGAAGTCTTCTCTTTTCCAGTGTGAACAGTCCCAGTTCTCTCAGTCTTTTCTCATAAGAGAGATGCTCTATCTGTTTGATCATCTTGGCCCTCCTCTGGACTTACTCCAAAAGGTCAATGTCCTTCCTGGGCTAAGAACCCCAGAGCTAGATGCAGCACTCCAGGTGGGGTCTCTCCAGTGCAGAGCAGAGGGCCACAAGCACCAGCCTGCTGGCCACATTGCCTTTGGTACAGCCCAGGACTGGTTGGGTTTCTGGGCTACAAGAGCACATTGGACTGGAGTTCTTGAGGGTGGACTTTGGCCTATTCAGGACACCTATTCAGAATGTTCCTTGGGAAGCAGTCCTTAAGAAGAGAGGGGCTGGACATACTTTGAGAAGAAATCTTGACGAATAGGAGAAGGTCATCCCACTGTGCTGAAAAGTGAGCTGGCAAGGAAGACCATCCTGACTGAGCAGGGAGTTTTGCAGGAAATGAGGGGAAAAAAGAGTGTATCACATCTGGAAAAAGGGGCAGGTGACTCAGGATGTGTTTAAGGATGTCTTTAAGTCATGTGGAAAGAAAACTAGAAAGGCAAATCTTAATCAGAGCCTAATCTGGCCACTTCTATAAAGGATAATAAGTGCTTTTATAAATACGTTAATAGGAAAAGGAGGGGCAAGGAAAAACTCCATTGTTACTGGATGTAAGGGGGGAATACGGTCACCAAAAATGAGGAAAACACTGAGGTACTTGACACCTTCTTTCCCTCTTCAGCAGTAAGTCCAATTATCCTCAGGCCTCCTCAGCTGGTAGATAGAGACAGGTGGCAGGACGTAGGTCCCATAATCCAGGAGGAAGCAGTTAGAGACCTGCCAAGCCACTTAGATAGCTCTCAAGTCTAGGAGTCAAGATAAGATTAGTCCTAAGGTGATGAGGGAGCTGGTGGAAGACCTCGCTAAGCTGCTGTCCGTCATTTATCATCAGTCCTGGCTAACTGGGGAGCTCATAGCTGGCTAGAGGTTGGCCAATGTGAGGCCCATTCACAAGTAGGGCTGGTGGAACTACAGGCCTGTCAGCATGACCTCAGTATCCAGCAAGGTTATGGAACAGATCATCTTGAGTGTGATTGATGCCTTAGGTTTTAACTTTTATATTTTTCTAATCCGGTACTGCTAGTGTAACTCTGAAGTTTCCTGTAGCTCGTAAAGTGTTGTTCCCTTGTGCTAAGATAGATATAGCTCTAACTTGCTCTTCAAGGACACTCAGAACAAAAACTGTAAACCATCATCTTGGGGAGAGAGTGCGAAGATTGGGGAAATTCCATCATTGACTGGGTTCTGGTTGGTGAATTGATGCTGATATAAAAGTGTGAAGAACTTGTGACCTGTCATCCATTTTGGGATCCACTGAGGCAGGACCCTCTGGAGGCCAAAGTGTGCATCTGGAGGCCTTTCAAATAAATACCTCCTTCATTTCTTTATTCCTGTCTAGTCTCTGTTTCTAGGTAGCCATTTAAGGCATCGCGATCACATGGAACACACAGGACAAGCAAAGGGTCAGGCCCAGCCAGCACAAGTTTAAGAAAGGCAGGTCCTGCTTGACCAACCTGTTCTCCTTTTATGACCAGGTGACCCACCTGGTGGATGAGGCAGAGGCTGTGGATGTTGTGTACTTGGACTTCAGCAATGCTTTTGACACCGTTTCCCATGGCATTCTCCTGACAAAACTGGCAATCCATCACTTGACAGGTGCACCCTTTGCTGGGTTCAGAACTGGCTGGATGGCTGGGCCCAGAGACTGGTGGTGAATGGTGCATCCAGTTAGCATCTGGTCATTAGTGGTGTCCCCCTGATGGCTTAGATTTTAGCTTATATGCTTTTCAGATCCTGTACTGCCTAGTACGTAACTCTGAAACTTCATATAACCTGTTTGCTACTGTTCTCACATTTTGGTTAGACATAACAGACCCTCTCTGGGCTTGAACTCAAGGACATCTTGTTTTCCCAGGCCCTGAAACATGTAAACTCTGGAGAGGGGGAGCAAACTTGGGGTAATTACCATTACCTGAAATTATAATTAGAGAATTAACTCTGATATGCAAATGGAGCAAACTTATGAAAGTGTGAAAAAACCCATGACCCAGGGTCCATCTTGGGTGGAGTCCATCTTGGGTGGAGCCCCTTGAAGGCTTTTGACTCCCAAGGTGTACCTTTGGAGGCCCTTCAAACAAATACCTGTTTTTATTCTCTTAATATTGTGTAGCCTCTGTTTTCCTAGTAACCACTTCAAGGCATCACCCCAGGAATCAGTTTTGGGCCTAGTTCACTTTAATATCTTTATTGATGATCTGGATGAGGCGGTTGAGACTACCATTAGGAAGTGTGGAGATGACACCAAGTTGGGTGGGAGTGTCGATCTTTTGGAGGGTAGGAGAGCTCTACAGAAGGACCTGGACAGGCTGAATCGATGGGCTGAGACCAATGACATGAGGTTTAACAAGACCAAATGCCAGGTCTTGCACTTTGGCCACAACAACCATCTGCTGTGCTACTGGCAGAGTGACTGCAAAGCGGCCCAGCAGAAAGGGACCTGGGGGTTCAGGTCAAGAGCTGGCTGAACATGAGCCAGTGTGTGTTCAGGTGGCCAAGAAGGCAAATGGCCTCCTGGCCTGTATAAGGAACAGCGTGACCTGTTGGATCAGGTCAGTGATTGCCACACTGTACTTGGCACTGGTGAGGCTGCACCTCGAATCCTGCATTCAGTTCTGGGCCCCGCCTTACAAGAAGGGCACTGAAGTCCTAGAGCAGGTCCAGAGAATGTCAACGAAGCTGGTGAAGGATCTGGTGCACAGATGACAAATGGCTGAGGGAGATAAAATTGTTTAACCTGGAGAAAAGGAGGCTCAGGAAGGACATTATTGCTCTCTAAAACTACCTGAAAGGAGGTGGAGCCAGGTGGGGGTTGACCTCTTCTCACAGTCAGCTAATGATAGGACAAAAGGACACAGTCTGAAGCTGTGCCAGAGAGGTTTATGTTGAACATTGGGAGGGACTTCTTCACAGAAAGAGTGGGTAGACATTGGAATGGACTGCCCATGGAAATGGTGGAGTCATCTTGTTCAAGGAAAAACTGGATGTGGCACTTAGTACCATGGTCTAGCTGACATGGTGGTGTTTGCTCATGGGTTGGACTCCATGATCTCAGAGGTCTTATCCAACCTAATTGATTCTGTGATTCTGTGATTGCCAGCTCATGTCCAGGCACTCACCCACCAGCACTCCCAAGACCTTCTCAGCTGGGTTGCTCTCAATCAGTTTATCCCCCAGCCTGGATTGACACTGGTGGTTGTCTTGACCCAGGTGCAGGACCTTGACTTGATCTTTTCCAACTGCATGAGATTCCTGTGGGCCCACTTCTCAAGCTTGTCCAGGTCCCTCTGTTGTTCAGGCGTCTCAACTGCACCACTCAGGCTGTTGTCATCTGCAAATGTGCTGAGTGCAATTCGTTTGTCTATATCATTAATGAAGATAAATAACGATGGCATTAAAAGAATGTAAAAGTCAACATGAGACTGGAATTTTATTCCCTGGAACTGTTCAGGGGATAGAGAGATACTGTCCTTGCTCAGAATCCTTACTATTTAATTTAAAAAGATACCAAAAGAAGGGCGGAGATTTTCATTACTAGTGCAATGTCAATAAACAGATTAATCTCTCTGCTTCACATATTTACAGTCTATTAGCACTAACAGCTTAAAACTTTTATTAATGACATATGCAGAATTTTTAAGAATTCCATGTCAACCCATAGCCCTCTGTGCTCCCATTTTATATAGTTGTCATCCCAGAAAATACAAGTCATATTTCTCTGGGTATTCTTCCTATACTATTTATTTCTTTATGCATACAGTTAAAAAGATGGACAAATTGTTGGAATAGGTAAGTTGTGAGATGGCACCAGTGCTGAAGCAGCTGAAAATGGGATAACCCAAGAGGATAATTCATGTACTGGAAAAGGAGCAGATGTCAAAAGAGACAGCTTCTCTAGTTTGTTTGGATGATGATTCCCTAGCATGTATTGACGGAGCAAGATTGTCAGACAGCCTGTTTGTGAAGTTCAGTGTTGCCTGTCTTAATCGTTCTTTAGAGGGAGGTGACATTTTGTTGCAGGCAATTCTAGAGTGAAATTTTTGTAAATTGTTTAAAGTAAACCAAAACTGTCCTACCAAGTGGCATTCTTTGCAAATGAAAAAGTCCAGTGGAAACAACTGCCATTTTGACTTCTCTAAATTGGATGGGCTGTCCCATCTGTGCACAGTGTGCAGAGACATGTTCTGTTCACTTCCTCTTGTATCCAGACCAGGATGATTCAAGTTGTAATGGTGGCAAGGAAGAGGAGAACTATTTTAGACAGAATGTTTGGTTAACTGAGTAATTTAGAAAGTATTATACATCTGCTACATCTAGGGACACAGGCTCGTTCATGATGCAGCTTGTGTTATGAGGCACTTTGAGAGGAAAAGGTAATGAGAAATCCAAAGAATCTGGGGCATTTAGTAGTGTGTGCAAAACACAATTCTACCTGGCTGCTCTTGGTTGGTAATCATATTTTCAACTTTCTGCTGTCTTGTGTAAGTAAAATAAAAAGAAAACAAAATTAAACATTCAGCTAGCAAACTGATGTTAACGTGTTTAAGGGATTGCAGTTACCCCCCAGGTTTTGCAAATCCCAATGATATTAAGGATCAAAGGTATTAGGATCAAGGATTAACTCCCTTGCAGCAAACTAAAGGACAGAGAACACTCCCTCCCAAAAGAATAAGAAAATAAGTTTTGTAAAACCCTGTCTTTGCAGACAGAAATTTAGGTTTTGAGCTAACCTGACATGGTATATATGCCTACTCACCTCCCATAAACAATTTTCTTGAAATCTAGCTACCTAAATCTTCAAGTGACTCTTTCAGTAGTTCTCTCACTAAAACACATTGCCTCATATTTTTTCACCTCTTGATGCTGTGGTCACTCCTGTTTCCTCTACAGAGTATTCTGCTCCCCATATCCCTTTCCCTTTATCCCAATTTCCTGAAGGCCATAAACCACTGACAATGACTTCAAGTTTCTCCCTTTTCCTTTGAAATATTTGTCTTTTACATGACAAAGATTCTTCATGTGCAAATTGTTAGATTCTTCTCTCCTCCTATTTCTGAATTCCTATTACTAATGTGCTCTCTATTTAGTTTCTCCTTCCATGCACTCTTCCATTATCCTTCATGTGAGATTTTTCCATGTCCTTGAAACAACCTTCTGAGCCAACCATCAAGACCCTCCCCTTTCAAATCCATCCTTAACTCACATTATTGCTTTTTACCTGCCTCTATATCATGGACTAGTGGACCTCTCACCAAGGAAATATAACAAAACCAGAAAAAGATAAATTAAAACACAAGATTTGCAAATGTTATCATCTGTTATCATTAAATACTCTCCATGATATGCCCTTCATTTTTGTATTTTCTCTCTTTAGAATTATGCAGGTAAGTAGGCACTGCCTTGTATTTCTTCTTTTGTTTTTGTCTCTAAAAATGATCAATTGATGTTCATATCAAGGTTTATACTAGCACCATATCAAGGCCTTGAGCTGAAAAACCCTGAGGTCAAGAACTTTGTTGTGCTTTATCCTTACTAAGTGAGATATATATTTCATTCAATAATAATAGTAGCAGACTGAATGAAAAGACCTTCAGAGGTTAAACTTAATGTTAGTAGGAAATCTGTGAAAACACAGGTGTTTTAACCACTGGTGTTTTTGTGCCAGCCATGACATATGGAGCAGACACCAAGGAGATGGAACTGAAGACTATTGTTAGAATACATCAGTATCATCTTGCTTTTTGAGCACTGCAATCTAATTTACTAATCAAATTTATATCAGTATATGCATGCTTATGCATAAATATATGATGAAACAGCCACATATTTTTAAAAGATGACATATTTTTATTTGCACTTAATTTTGCACTTCCCAGAATTTTTCTGTCTTTTCATATTGCCTTATGGTGTGTTGCTTGACTCCTGTTCTCTGTAAGTGTGAAAAGTCAGGAGGAGAGTTCACAGCAGGTTGATGGCCTGGAGATTAAAAGTCTGTCTAAGGACATTTCAAAGTTGTAAAGGTATTATTCTCACATGTACTTATTTCTTGGTGGGTGTGAACAACAGCTACTCACCAAGCTGGTGTAGTGTGAAATAGTTTCCTGTGAAATGATGTGCAGACATATGCAGAAAGCCACATGTACAGCACATGCACAGACTCATCCCTGACTTATGATTAGTGAGATTCTTGCTGATAACTGAGTTAGGAATGACCAGTGGGGCATCCAATGTTTTAATTACCCAGACTACTATGTGGATTTTCCGTATTTACCACACTAAAAGCATGATCTTGTCCTGATGCTTTGAGATTAACACACTGGAAATGACCTTGACTTCTCAGCAGTAGTTCTCTATTACTAGGCCAACTGCAGACTGAGATTTTGCCAAGTGCATGGATATCCTCCATGCATTCCTTTGTCAGTGCCTGGGATAAATTATTCCCATGCTCTGAAAAAGTAAGTTTTATTCTACTAAATATTAAAAATCATTCTTGGTCAACCTAGATACATCAGCTGATTTAAACAAAAGGACATAAAGTCTTTCAAACAATTTTCAGAACCTGGGCAATAATTTGGTTGTAATAATTTATATATTGCTATTATGGGGATGAATATATAATATAGTGGAACTGCTACTGTTAATAATTTGCTTTTAATTTCTTTAAGACAGTCAATAGGACATCAGAGCAAGATCCAAGGCTTCTGACAAAGCCTGCTCAATCACAGATGCCCAGGGTGACTGTGACCAGAATGAGGGGCTTTATCAACATGCACAAAAGTGAGCTCTTCTTGCCCTATTGCTGTATGCCAGCACAGCCACACCTTTCTGGTGGGCCAAAAATTAGTGTGACACATGCCAGAAATGACAATAAGAAATGAAAAGGCCATATGGAGCCATTGCTGCCTGCCAGTCATTGCAGTAGGTGGCAACTGGGACAGGAGACGTATTGGAAAGGGCTCCATGCATTAGGGTACTGAAAGAGTAATGCAAAACCTGGATGTGATCCCTGGCAAAATTTAAATTATTTCCCTCTTAATGTTACTTTGCTCAGTTGTATCATATTTATTATGCTTATAGGTTTATATTAAGGATATAATGAGTTTTGCTCTGGAAACAGAACTTGGTTTTGCCACAACGGGTAGGTTGTGGAATTTTCTTGGAATAACATTTGGCAGATATTTACTAACCTATGCATGTACTTCAGTCACCTGAAAGTCAGACACTGAATTACAAGTAATAGTGTAGGTTTTCTCTGAAACCACTGAAGAGAGCTAGATGACTACAGGAGAGGAATCCTTCTGTCCCAACAGAAGCAGATTGGGTAAGTCATACTTTAGTGGGGTTCATCTCATTATGAAGTACTTGTCCTAGAGACCAGATGAAACATGCCCTGGAAAAGCTAGATTCTCTCCAATTTCTAGAGTGACTGATTAGACATGGACAATGCTCAGGTGAGAGTTATCCAACTCCTAGTAAATACTTTATAATTAGGAACTTAGCGGGATGTCTCAGCATTGTGAGGTCTTTTGAGATAATTCTTGGCTACTATGCATAAAGAATTCAGAAATACCATGTAGGAACTAATGAGATTTAAATGGAAGTAGGTATTGCATACACATTTGTATACTGAACTCAAAATACTCACAGACACATACTGTAATTTTGTTACTTCCGTAAGATTATCTTATCTTGCACTGAACATAGTTATTATAACCAAAAATCTTTGATTTAGATTCCTAGTATATGTCTCTTATACTGCTTTGCAGTGCAACTGCCAGATCTCTTTATTCTTTTGGCTAGCAAAAATCTTTTCCTATTTAAGAAATATTTTTCATGAAGATTTTCTGCATATTCCCTGTCCCACTCTCTCTCCCCATTCTCATACGTGATCCACTCCCTTTCATTAGCAGAAAATTAAAATAAAAGTTTGATAACTGTTGTCTTGAATGCCAAAAAGTTTAGCCATAATTTCTCCATCAGTTAGCATGCTAAATACATATGCTTCTAAATACATGCATGTGATGAAAATAAAGACTCAGGGTTTTAGTTGTTTCCTCAAGTACCTGGTGAGGCTTTTCTTGAAGATTTTATACAAGAAGACCTCTGTGCCTAAAGCAAATCAGAAATAATTTCACTCTACACAATTTTACACTACATGAGTACTTTGCTGTTCCACACTTGCTTGCCAGATGTCCCACCTCAAGCTCTAACCTCACACCTTGTCCTGTGCAGATCAACCTCTGCAGAACAAGCTGAGTTTCTACATTTTAGGAGATCACACTGACAGCAAAGAACTGCTCAATTTGAATAAGGTTCCCAGCCTGTAATACTAAAAAGAAACTATTCCTGGTTGTTCAGCTGCAACCTAGATGAAGCCAAGGAAGATACAAACCTAAGAGAGAAGACTGAGGTTATTACATGGTGTTCAACAACCTGCAGGTAAATAGCCACATCCATGCTGCTCATTAGCACTTTATCAAACCAAAGAGCCAGAGTGCAAAGAAGGCAAGGAAGTTCTCAGAAATAAGGCTTATACTGGAAGCATTCCCAGGAGGAGCAGTTATTTAGCAGGTGGGCCAGGTAAAACAACTACCTATAACTTAAATGGTTATTTTTCATTTTAAAGTTATATTAAGGTATTGGCACCCATGCAGTCTTTTATCTGTCCATCTATTTTGCGTGTTTGTTTGCTGATGAGAATTTCCCTAAAGAAAAATAGAAAGACAAAAAAAGGTAAAAATTTCCCATTTGGTGAAATTATCATTAAACATGATTGCTGTTACCTGGGATTAGGAACCATTCTCATAAAAAATGAATCCCAGAGATATTCATCATGGTCTCACTATAGATTTCCATGTCCAGAGACATGTGATAGATATTCCTTCCTAGAAAAGAGGGAGATTTGTATTTTTTTCTTGCTTCATATTCAGTCTTCATTTTATTTCAGTCATTAGCAGTGAGTAGCTTGGCTTCATCTTCCTCCTAACTACAAAAAAATTTGGAGACCTCACCATAGGTTACAGGCAGATTGCTCCATTATAAACCCCATTTTCATTTGTCTCACAGCAACTCAAGAAAGGGTGATGTTACTAATTTTTTAAAAGAAAATATATTGGAAGTGTGGGGGCAGGGCTTTCCCCTTTCCAGCAACTTGCAAGGTCACTCTATAGGCTCATAAAGTCATAGAGCAATTTAGGAAGAAAATTAATGCAAAAGGTCACCTATCTGGTCCAAACCCCTGCTCAACACAAGACTATTTCCATCAGACACCTTGTCTGGGCAAGTCTGAGTATCTCCAAGGACTGAGTTTTCACAGTTTCTCTGGTAACTTACTCTAGTGTTTGACCTCCTACACAGTGAACCATTGTTTCCTGCTATCTCATTACAGTTTTCCTTGTTACAGCTTGTGCCTGTTGCCCAAGTGCTGCCTCTGTGCACTGCTAAGGTCTGTTATCCAGACTGTGTGTGGCTGAATCTCTGCAGAATGGGTGCAGTGCTGACTGTTTGTGCTCTTGTCTCATCTCACAAAATGTGTGAAAAATTTCCCCATTTTGGAGAAGGAGGTGAACATGTTAATTTCCCTTCTACTGTTTACCATTTTCATACCTTGCTATAAGACTAAGGCAGAGGAAACAAAAAACCTTTTCTATTTCTTTTCTCATACTACAGAACCTTCAGTAAATCTGTTCTTTGAATTCTTCATTGTTGAAAACTTTTATTCCCATTAATTTTCCTCTTGAATATGAGTGGGAATTTAAGACAAAAAGTTTTGAATTAATTCAGTAAAATGTTGTATTTCTATGTGTGAAAATTATGCAGTTAACAGGCAGGTATAGCCTGACATGCATAGTTTGGACTGGTTGGAACTAAGAGTAAGAAGTATGTTTCTTCTACAAATCACTGTTAGGTTTTGAACGAATAATTAAGATTGAAGAAATAAGACAGAGAGAACTGTCTTGGTACCTCTTTCTGATTCTTTTCTACACTGTGAGTAAAAGCTATTTGCACAAGAAGTCTTTTGAACTGGAAGGTTCTGTGAAATTTATCAACCTGTGAGCACATCTGCAGAAACCTTTTCTGTACCTGCTTCCTGAAAATGAAATGAGAAAAGAGAAGATGAAGAAAATAGGAGAGAGAATAAAATGTGGCAGTAATTATCTGCCTTCAGAAAACCACATTTAAAATATGGGTGCAAGATTCTACTCAAGCAAAATCAGTGTTGTTTTAATTATAATTATTTTACAATTTATATTTCTTTAATAGTTTTCGAATTAATCAATTTCTATACACAGTTTTGTGTCTCACTGTATGTAAACAGTCCCAGTAACAAAAAAATTGGGTTCTACTATCTGTAGAGAACAGAAAATTAGGCCCTGAAGAGAGTCAGCTCATGGTTATTGAATTAAATTAACTCTATTGATTAAATGTTCATTTTGTGGTTGGGCTTATTTGGAGGCATGAAATAGTCTCATTTAGTTACACTACAGCAGTAAGGCAAAGAATTTGTAAGGGAAAGGGAACTGCCTCTTCTATTTAAAACAATTGCTATATACATGTTTTACAGGAGAATAATAACAACTGAAAAACAGTCACACAATTATAAACTAGGAAGAATATTTTTCTCTGCTGTTTTGGTGATAAGAATTTCAGAACCAACATTTGACTGACTTCTCAGGTTTCTACTGGAGATTTTTTGTCAGCCCTGCCAGTCTCTCTCCCTTGCTGCACCATGGTCGTTGTCGGAGTCCAGGGAAGCCTGGAGGCTTCTCCTGCTCCTCTGGTGGTTTCTTTATAGCACCAGAGCTCCTCAAAAGTGTCCTAGCCAGCAACCAAGGCTTTTGGAGAAGCTCCCTCCACTTTTGAGAAAACCTGAATGCACCAGAGAGGTGAAGAGATTTTTGTTTAGTGTACCACAGAGAGTTTAGTTGTAGTTTTAGGATCTTGCTCTATGTATTATGTAGGGACAAGATGGAGATTTTTTGAGTCTTGGCCTCTTCTTCTTTCTTCTTCTTTCTTCTTCTTTCTTCTTCTTTCTTCTTCTTTCTTCTTCTCTTCTCTTTCTTTCTTCTCTGACACCAGTTCCTGTGGTGTGTTGGTTAGCAGAAAAAAGTTAGCATTAAAAAGACATATCAACAAGATGAGATTTTACTGGTGTTGGAAACAAAATAAAATATGTATTGTTTCTTGAATGGTTGTTAGTAAAATATAAAAACTAGCTGCTGATTAGCAGCCATGGCCATTCTGCCCTGGTGTCCTCAGAGGATGCTGCCTTTGCCTCCGAGGTCTTGATATAAACAACTCGTGAAACAGTGAAGAAGATGTCTCGCTTCATTCTTTCCAACACAACGAACAAAAAGAAGAGAATTTCCAGGGCAGAGGACAGGGGCAGGAGCCAAGGGGTCCAACCCCTGTGGGGGCCCAGGGCCCCAACAGTCATTTGAAGGACATGAAGACCTCATGTTCATACGTCTTTTATGGTTCACAACAACGTGCTGAGTCCATAGATGTCACTGCAAACAAACTCCTCTTAGCATCTCTTTTTCTGTTCTCCCATACCTCTTCCTCACCCTCTAATTCTGTTGCTGCACCTCCTTTCTTCCACTGCCCTATTTTGACAGGGAAAACAGAGTAATTAAAATGTGTGTCAAATATTTATTTTCCAACTGAAAACTGCAAGAGAAGCTCATGCTTTTACCTGACTAATTCTTTCTAAAAATCCCTGCAGTTCTTAAAGTCTAAAATGGATGCTTTTGTGGACAGCTTATGTCTACATGTATTTCTAGTAAAATGAGCAGTTCTGTGTCATCTGCTGGCAAAACCAGGCAGTGCGGAAAGGCATTTTCCTTACAGCTTTGCTGCTGTGGCTGACTTGCAAATAACTTTATTATTGTGGATGTGGAATGGAGAGTGCTAGCTGACCTAGCCTGCTCCATAAGGCTAAACTTCACCAACAGTTAGGACAGAACCAATATTTTCAGACCCATTTTGAACAATGGAAAATTTGGTCACAGATCCTTCAGAAGTGCAAAGATACTTTTCACTGACAATAGCAATCAGTACCTTTCTTACATCATTTTATTGTTTAGCCATGTGTTGGTCTGTGTCAACACAGATTGACAAAATCATAGAATTTTATGGGACAATGTGAAAACTAATTTTCAAATTTTATTTCAGTCTATCATTGCTTGCATTCACAGTCCAGAGGTCTTCCATTGTTTTGATTAACATTTGGGAGCAATTTCTGGCTATAGTCAATGTAGGGGTTGCAGTCTTCCACTGACAGGTGTTCTTTCATAATTACCTCCGTTAGTTTCCCTTTATTGCGGGGCTTCATCACCCAATGCATATAGTGTTTCAAAAAATATCAGACCAGATCTATAAGCTCCAGTGTGTGGCTTGATAATCAATGTATACTTCTTGAGCCCGACCTTAGTAAAATGATCTAGCCAAACTTGCAGAACTTATTTCCCCATAAAATATAACTATTTTATTTTATAATATTCCAAATGCAATATTATAAATATAAAAAAATATTGGTGCAGAATTTCAGGAAAATACAAATACTTGCCAACATTTGTATCAGCAATAGCATGGCCAGCAGGACCAGGGCAGTGATTGTTCCCATGTACTGGCCACTGGAGAGGATGCACCTTTAATCCTGTGTTCAGTTTTGGGCCCCTCACTACTAGAAGGACATTGAGATGCTGGAGAGTGTCCAGAGAAGGGCAATGGAGCTGGGGAATAGTCTACAGAACAACTACTGTGAGAAGTGGCTGAGAGAACTGGGTTTGTTTAGCCGGTGGAGACCTTATCACTCTCTGTAACTACCTGAAAGGAGTTTGTAGCCAGGTGGAGGTCTCTTTTCCCAACTAACAAGAGATAGGACAAGAGGAAATGGCCTCAAGTTGCACCAGGGGAGGATTCGGTTGATTATTAGGAAAAAATTCTCACTGAAAGAGTGCTCAGGCATCAGAATAGGCTGCCCAGGGAAGTGGTAGACTCACCATCCCTATAGGTATTTAAAAGACATGTAGATGTGGCATTCAGGGACATGGTTTAAAGGTGGACTTGGTATTATTACAGTAATGGTTGGACTCAATGATCTTAAAGGTCTTTTCCAACTGAAATGATTCTATGTTACTATGACTTGTAAATACTCTGACAAGAAAAGACATGATCCTCATTGGAAGTAATGAAATTTCTGACCTGGTAATCTCACCCTACCATAAAGCTTGATTCCATTCTCGACTGAGAACCTTCTATTGCATCACATCTTTGCCTGCTTTGAAATCAGAATCATACATATTTTAGCAAACAGAAGAGCACACTTTGATTTCTCTTTCTTTTCATACTCCCTGAAGAATTAGCACAGTTATCGGTGCAAAATGGATTTTTGCTTGCATTTTGCATTCTAGATTGCCTGAATGTTGTCACATTGCATGCAGGTAAATTAGGAATAGAATATACCTTTCAGGCCTTTTGCCATTTGTAGTGACTCTCAACCCAGAAAGAATATCACTTTTTCTTTTCAGATCTGAGATTACATTTGGAGAAATTATATTTATAAATAGCAAGAAATGCCCGGTGCCTTCTTACATAGGAACCGAAGCAATTCAGTTGAGAATTCTTAAAAAAGAAAAGCCCAGAGAATCATTGTATACCTTTTAATCATATTTCCCAGAACAGAAGTGTAGTTTGACCAAAACCACAATTACATATCTCCATAGCTGCAAGGACTTTCTTCAGAAGTGCCTTTCTGCTGTGGTATTACTTTAAAAATACACTTCAGTAGAAGTAAAGAGCTGGTTTTGAGAGATTCCACTTTACCTTCAAAGACAAATATATCTAAAAGCATAGATTTTTTTTTTTTTGATAATTGTTCATCATTGTCTTCTCACATCCATTCTCTCCCTGTGTCTCTTTTTCTCCATGGTAACATAGAAATTGATCATAATGTATGACACTTACCAGCAGAAGGATTCAGATGAGAGAAGCATCAAGTGCAAGAAATGTAGAAACCTGTACCCAGAGCTGCACACCAGCTTTCTGCAGAGTTTAACCTTTTTTCTGCTGTATTCACATTTGGATCATTCTCCAAAATGGATGGATTTCATTATCTTTTTCTGTCATTTACCTTACCCTTCCTCTTTTTCCTTTAGTGCTTCCATAAAATACGAAACAATTCCTCAGGCTTTCCTGTTGAATGTTCCCATACGAGCTGTGAGAGGACAGAATCATCCAGCTGCTGCTAACTTGATCTCAGAGGCAAACATCAGCGCAGCCGATACCAATGAAGGCTTTCAAACGGAAAGGGATCAAATCAGCATCAAAACCATGAAAGCAACAGCCAGTCTCTGATTTGCAAGTGTTTTTTTAGGACAAGAAATAATTTCTCTGGATCAAGTTCCTGTGGGTTCCTTATTGGTTTTCTGGCAAATTCCCAGACAACCTTCCACTGGCATACTTGTGCTTCTTGTGTCTGGACCAGACTCCATTGGTGGGAGAATTGTTTGCCGAAAGAACAACAGGAAATTAACTTCTTCAATTAATGTTATTTTCTCTCTTCATTTTAGACATCAAATAACAGAATGAAAAATCCTTCAGACCCCTCATTTGATTCAGTTGGTGTATATAAAAGTAATGAAAATCCTTATTGGCTGATGCCCTTCCTGATGTAAACAGGATGTGCCATTCATTGTGCTATTACTGTACCTGTATATTTCTGATGATGTTCCTTGTACCTCACCATCTCAAAACTGTGTTGGCCAAATGTTTAGCCAGATGAAAGGCCAAATGGGTCTGGAGGATTCATAAAGCACAGTTCATGACTATAATCTCACTATAACTGCAGTGAATTCAAATACACCATATTTTTCTAATGGTACCCCAGAAGCAATACAAATATCAGCACGATTATATGAATTTGTAATATTTTTTACACACACTTTTACACACATGCACATACTCTCTCCTCTATTTTTGGACATACATCCAACAGAACAAAATGTGTTACTGAAGTTTAGAGCCATTCTCTTTATCCTACTTTCTGGCACTCTCACCCATAAATCACAGGCACAATTAATGATGGGACAGATAGATCCTCCACAGAGTGCAAACCCCTGCTTCAAACTTGCTCTCCTTTAAATTAGCTGGCAGATACAAGGATTTTTGGCAAAAAAAGATATTAGGTGTTGAAATATTTATAATTGGAAAATGGGGTGTTTGTACATATTTTGGTGAATGACTGTTAAAATCTTGCACTGCAACATTTTTCTTTCAGGTGTATTTCTATTTTTGGTACCAAACCCAGTTTTCAAAAATGAGTCTTCATTTCAGCTAGTGAAATCAATTATTCATGGACTTTTATTGCGTAGGGAAGTTTTCTGGCTGTTTGGGCCCAGTGCTTGTAAGCTCATTTGCCTGTGCTCTCACATTTCAATTTTTGCTCATTCGCTTCCATAGATCTGTGTTCCTAAGATGGAGCACATTTTGAAAACAAAGTTATTTACTGCAAAAAGTTAAAACAGCAAACAAAGCCAGCCTAGGAGGTTGCATAGCACACTGCCCTTCCCACTTCAAATGAAAGGGGGGATTTTCTACATGAAGGATCCCTTTGGGGGAGCTGCTGGCTTGCATGGGTGTTGACTGGGTGAATATAAAGCACTTCTGGGTGGCATACAGAGGAGGAGTTGATGTTGGTTTGAAGTCAGTGGACTACCTATTGGGACAGAGTAGGTGACACCTCCTCCCACCGCTGGCAGCCCTACTGGCATGGCAACGAACTCATCCTTTTTATGCCAGAAGCCATGATCTCATATTTGTTAGGTATTGGAAGCAGTCAAAGTCAAAAACACTCCTACAGTTTTGAGGACGCGAGAATATTATTCTACTGCTACGCTTCAGCCAGTTATGCTGTGCTGCTCTCACTTACTACCTCCTGTGCCGCCACCTGCCAGACCCAGCCCGCCTCATCCGAGCGCCGTCTGGCATTGCTGGAGCGTGAGGGGCATGGCCTCCCCGTGAAGGTGGAGTATGTTGGCACCGCAGGCCAACAACCCTTCACTCTTCAATATGGCTGGCGCCCAGGGTCAGCGCAGGAGAAGTTGTTTTTTTCTTTTCTGGTCCAAGTAGCTCAAACAAAAGCCAATTATTGCGCGTATGACAAATCTAAACAGCGCTCCCTGAAAGCAGTGCTGTGATTGTATGGCAGATATGTCCCCAGTGCACGGTTGGATTGGGGAATGTCATGTTCACTAGGATGGTTAAGAATTTAGACAGTGACCCTGTCTTAAGACACAGTATAATCTTTTAATTGTAACCATGGAACTGCTCCATGAGGTTTGCATTTCCTTCCTTACTTTCATTTTTTACAGCTGGTAACAAATGGTCCAACAGGTCTGAGGGGGTTTTTGTCCTTTTCTAGGACAAAGCCCCTGCTCCCCCTCCACGCTGAGGGTAAAACCACAGAGCGGAGGCATGGCAGGGCTCGGGCACGCACTGCTGGGGAAGAGCAGCGCGGGCAACAGCCTGGCAGCTTGTGGTGTCATGGTATGTAGCCCATACAACTGCAGAGAGGCAGATTGGCTGGCCCGAGCCGAGCCTCTTCTGCTGAGGTGCACTACCACCGGCTCACTGGAGTGGGGACCTGGAGGCTGGACCCACTCCTACCCTAGCCCCCGTCACTCGCTGCCGTGGCCACTATCCAGATGGACACTGCGTTATGCAGGCTGGAGATGAGGCTTTGTTCCTGCTGTCAGTACTGTGGAGCCCATTTTTCTGAGGAAGCAGCTTTCAGATATTTGGGGTTGTGCCAGGTTCTGATAATCCAGAAAATCCTGAATTTAAGCATGTTCCTTAAAATTAGTGTTCACTTTACCTTTCTTTGCCAGGCTCCAAATACTGCCCTGGGAGTAGGGGCACCTTATTTGGCAGATGGTTTTTTAGGTTCATGTGTGGCTTTTGTTTTAAAATATATTAATTTATTATAATGTAAAATTGTCTGCCTGGGGGATGTGGGATGTAGTTGGACTACAACCAAGTATTGGCTTGTAGCCTTCTAAACCAGGGTGCTAAGAAATAAATCCTAAATAGAAATGGATGAACAGTTTATGTTGAAATGTATTCAACAGACTTCACTCTTTTCTAAGGGCTTTCCTCAAAACAGTTGGTGTTTTCTAGATTTTTTCAGCACATGAAATGCTGTATCCTGATGCTGCAAACAGCAAAAATTATTTGCTTAATTGCAAATTATTTGAAATGTCTTTTCCTTCTTTGGGGGCTTCATGGTCTTCTAATTATATTGCATTATTGTTCCTCCCTGATCAGATGAGTAAAAAAATTCATACACAAAAAAGGCATTATTTATCTCCAGCTTCTTAATAGTGGTATTCATATACATATGTAGCTTAATACTAGTACTTTTTACTTATAAAGAAATGACCAAAGGATATAGGTAGAAAACATGCTAAAAACTATTGCAAAATGACTAGCTTGAGTTTTATGCAAGCAGCAGGTTCTTTTCCTTCCAAATAATTTTGAATTGCACTTTATACACCTTGCAGTCATTCCCAAACATTTTAGTTTTCACTCTACTAACCCATTGACACTGATTTCCTGAGGTCTTTGAAAAAATAGTTAAAAAGATCCTCAGTAGATGAGGATTTAAAGACATATAGATTTTTTTCCTTCCATTGCTGTTTTACCAGGACAAGGTACTGTTCTAAAGTAAGATTATGATATTGGCTGTGATAGCTATGACCTCTCATATGTTCTTTTACAGAATTTGTCAGACTATTTTAGCATGTTTGCTGAATTCTAATGACTTCTTTGGCTCAGTTGCTGCCAAGTGAAATGTAGGTTTGTGTAACATCATCATATTACTGAGGATCAATCTGCATGCTTGTAAAATCTGCAGATCGATGAGGTAACATTGTGCCTCCCCATCTGCAAACACAAAAACTACATAAGCACTCAATTTTTAACATCACAGACTATGCAGTCTTAGACCACTCCTGCAATTGGTGGAATTTAAAGCAACTTGCTATATCCACTGGCAGTTCATTGACCTTAAAGGATCTTCCCACAGGAAAGCCAGTCTTCTTCACATTCTGCCAATTGGAAAATTGGGAGAAAAAGATTGAGGAAGAGCCATAATATGCAAGCAAGACTGATGGACACAAACTAACCAAAGTTAGTATTTGATGTATTTCACACTGTATTTCCCTTTGGAAAATTGGAACTGGACTAGAATGGTGTGAAGGAATAGTGAAAGGCATTAACTTTGACCTTAGTTGAATTGCAGAATGATCGTATTTATGGTTACAAGAGAATCTCTCTTTTAATTGGAGGTTAGGAAAGATAATAATAGATTATTGCATTGATATTGACTCAAAAATTCAGTGATTTCGACAATGAGCATAATTACTCTCTTCTTAGCAGCACTTGTTATGCTTGGGGAAAAGCTTCTGTCTAAACCCAGAAATCTGCAATGTTATGCACCTGTAATTTCATCTTTACAATTAGTCTTCAACACAGTGTCAGCAGAAGAATGCCCATTGACAATGACTAAGCAGAGAGAGAGGAGTCTACTTTTCACCCAGCAAAACATTCTCATTTTTTTCATTTCCTCACTTACCCACACTATTTGTCTCTTTCCATCATCTGTTTTGTCTCTTCAGAAAGCCAGTCTGTGAGCTGTCTGTGGCAGGCACCCATTTCTCATTTTCTTTGCAGGTAGGTAGTCTAATACAAATAAATAATAAAAGGTCTTTGTCACTCCTCAGACAACAAAACTTTTAATGTAAGTGGTGATACTTCTGCTTGGGTGTGAACAGGTTGCATTAAGATTCTGGCTACAGATCATTTACATCTATCTAGAAACCCATGAAAAAAGTACCACAGACTTTATTCATGTTGAGTTGAAAATTTACCCTACCAAGCCCCTTGTTGTCGATTGTCTGGAGAAAAAAATCCCAATAACTGCAAAAAGGAAAAAGAAAGACTATCATCCTCTGATAACACTAATGGTAGCAGCACAGTTACCTGCTTGTTTGTCTGCCTCAGATGAAATTTATAACTTTATGCTTGAATGCATCAAAGATCTTAATTTTAAAATTAATAATAAAAAATATTTTGATTGCCACCTTTATTTCTTGAGATGTTACAATAAGGCATTAAGTTCATGCAATTAAGTAAATAAGCAAACCAGACAATTATATAAGAAACTTTAGCTAAAAGAGACTGCAGAAGGATTTGACAGATTACAGGCTTCTAACACGGTCATAATCACTATTAAAATCTGTAATCCCATTAACATCAAAGAACTGGAACCAAACTGACCCAAGCTGAAAAATCATTCAAAAAAGAATTTTTTTATTACAGCCTCCAGTACTGTTGTGAAATATAACAGGAAACAAAGGAGAGCAAGGACATTTCAGAAGAGGTTGATGAAATGAAAGCTGTGGTAAATTATCTTCAACCTTCCTTTCCAACACTTACAATGGAAGATCTCACATCTACTCCAAAGTAATATTTGTTAAGAGTGCTCTGTCATGGATTACAGCAGGTATATCCAAATGATGCATACCAGCAGTATTAAAATCTGAGAGAACTGAATGGCAGATAATTTTTTCCATTGTTAAAAATCCTTCATATCTATTCAATGATTTTTTTTATGTCAAATGATTGTTTTAGTACATTCTTGTTGTTTACATCAAAATTGCCTAATAGGTTAGAAGCACAAAATCAGTATTTTTGTTCTTAGGCTTTTATTTAGGGTACAAGGAGCTGGTGAGCTTAGCTGGATTGTATACCTCAGTTATAGCTGGTTTTGCAGACAGAATTTGAGGTTTTCAATGAATGTAGCATCCTTGAGTGTTTTTATGACTTTTTTTCACCCATTATCTTTTTACAGGATTTTGAATATTCCACGTGTGTTTTTTAAAGAAAGGCAGCAGCTTTCTTTTTGATGCAAGCAGTTAGTATCTACCAGTAAATATATGTTTCTAAGTAGGAAAGATACCACAACAACTGACTTATTCACAGCAGCTAACTGATTTTCAAAGAATTTACCTTCCTCTTAGATTGCAAATCTGATTATATAAAATTTTATTTGAAAATTTGAAAAATCAAAATGTTAGGTAAGATGTTACAGAAGAAAGCAGAGTCCAGGCCTATGATCCTCCAGAATTTGCTGAAGCTGGCATCTGGTTGTAGAAAACAACATGAGAATTCTATCAGGAGAAAAAATAACTAATTTCAGATAAATGTCATGCTTCAGATTAAGACTGAGGCAGTGCCAGAGGCATCATTGATAAGAAATATACATTTTATATTCAAGGCAGAAATGCAACAGTGAGGTGATTAAAAACAAGACAGGAACATATTCATTCAGTTGATTATGACTTCTACTGCAGAGAAGTTGGCTTTCTGGCCCCTCATCTGTTTAGACTTTTCAAAATCAAGCTCATGTGAAGGTTAAGCAGAGAGGGATTACAAAGCTTCACAGAACAATGCAGCCAGGACACTTGATGAATCATTCCAGAGGATCTTCTGAGTCTAGAGTATGAATGCTAGAAAAGCTGCAAAAACACTACAATCAGCTTGAGGGTTAACAGGGGAGGATTTGCAAAACCTGCTCTCAGATATAAAAGAACAAGGACACCTGACTGTACTGTAGAGAAAATGAGTAAGCAACCCAGTAAATGTGATCTCTTGTCTTAACCTTAGACTGAGTATCACCCTAAGTTTTTGTCTGAGTTAGTATCACAATTCCAGGTACTATTAAGCTGTCTTTTTTGCCAGTTTTTCAATAACTTTCTGTTTACAGCTCTCTGCAGAATACATGGCTGTGCGTACAGAGATGTAACTTAGGGCAACAAAAATGGAACTCTTGGCCTCTGCTTGGACACACAGACCCTTCAATAGGTGCAAAAGAGAAAAAAACAGAATCCAAACACCAGGAACTTTGGTCCAACAAATAAATGGTGGTAAGCTCTTCCAACCTCAGTATCATATGATGATAACTGAGGATTGGTGTGGCTTTGCTCCAAACCAAGGGTGTGATAATGACAGCTCTCCCTCATGCCACCCTGGTCCCCATGTAGGCTCTGTTATATTGTGACCCACAAGAAGACAAATGTTATGCTTGCTTCCCTGAGTCTCTCTGGACCATGGGTCATTGTTTCTGTTCTGGGTCACCTACAGCATCTGAAGTTATGGGCACTGTCTTTTCTCCCAGGCAATGGAAAGCTTATATTCATTAAGCCAGCACTGCTGTGTTCAATTCCTGTAGTAGAAGTACTACTATATTGCAGCTATATCCTCCAGTAGGACAGGTGGGAAACATCCACAATGGTTCTTTGAAAACAATTAAGAAACATTCTGGAGCAGGGGCTGATGTGCCCACCATCATGGTAAAATTGTTGGTCTGTTTTATGCAGTGTTCCTATTAGTCTGTTCTAAAGAGAGAGAGAGAGAGAAAGAGAGAGGCAGAAAGAGAGAGAAAAAGAAACAAAGTGAAAGAAAGAGAAGAAAGAGAAGAGAAGAAAGAGAAGAAAGAGAAGAAAGAGAAGAAAGAAAGAAAAAGAAAGAAAGAAAGAAAGAAAGAAAAAAAGAAAGAAAGAAAGAGAAAGAAAGAAAGAAAGAAAGAAAGAAAGAAAGAAAGAAAATAATTAATGAACAAAATTAGTCCCATATTTGAATGTGTTAAGCACAAAGCATGCATTTTTTAGAAAATGGAACTGGGCACTATTCAGGCAGGGTGCTATCATTCTGACATGCCATGTGGACTCTGGTGTTAAAAAAAAAAAAGGAAAAAAATAGTAATGCATATGTGTGGTAATAATCTGCACATGACTGGTTGCTGTAATGTGCACTGCTGTACTGCCAGCAGGGTAGTGAGTGATTGCCTCTTGCCTACACAATGGGCACTGGCTTTGCCTTCCCTGGTTTTTCAGCAGGAGAACAAACAAGGCGGGGGGGAGCAAGAGATGAAAACCGCTGCCTGGCTCCTCCAGCTAACAACTATTGAGTCAGGTTTAAGAAGTCAGTAAGAAGTTATTTTCCTTTTAAAATATTTTAAGTGGTGCAGGGAACTTGCTGAGCACGAGCTAAACGGCAACTACCTGCCTTTTGCTTTGACCTCTGTGTCTTTTAGCCTAGGTGGTGAGCCACGTGCCACAGAAGCTGTGCTCATCAGGAAAGTTTCTATTTGTTTTGCTAGTCTGGTGGCTCATCCAGAGCAGGTTGATATTCAAATGAATCTGTCAGAAACAAGAGTGTGGTGCTTCAGTTCTTGCTCAGGCCTGATGACATTGATTTGTGAGCATACTGCTTGACTACGGGATGTGTGACAGATAAATTTTATCAAAATTAAGGCACAATTAAACATTTCATCTTCCTAATTACTGGCTGTAGATTCAGCCTGATGACCATGTGCTGTAAGAAATCAGCGACCATTACACATTTTAATGGAGCACAGCTGTCTTACAGCTTGGTAATATTTGCACAGTGCCACAGAACTGTAATTTATGATAAAAAGAAAAAATGTGTATTGGCTCTTTTTTGCCAAAATAGATTAAGGATTCATATACTTTAATGAGATTTGGACCCAGCCTTGGATTATCGTTATAAATGATTTATGTGCATGTTGGTGGACTCCTGTAGTTTTTGAGTTGATTTGTGTTTTGGTCGACCAATATGTAATTCAGTATTTCCTTGTGTGCCAGTATTTGCATTCTTTCCCCTGTCTCCATTTCACTTCTATTTTTCCACCATAACTTAGCAAGAAGGGCAAGTGGCAAGGTTAAGAAAGGATCAAGGTGTATTTTCCAGGAGACTCCCTCACAGCAGACTCACTCCTGAAACCCCTCCCCTGGTCCCCTGCTCCCCACCCCAAACACATAGAGAAGAGGAAGGAGGGAGATGTGGGGAGGTGGGTGACACTAGCCTGGACCAGAGTCACTCCTGCAGCCTGGAAAGCAGGGCACGGGGGAACAGATTCTACCTGAACCCCTGCTTAGATAGAGATTGCTGTATCTCAAGGCAGAATATCAAAAACCTCTCTTCTGCTTGTTTAAAGCATGACCTACAAAAGGGTGTTTGCTCACCCATTTGTTATTTCTCCTGTTTCAGTCATTTCTTTCTCCAGAAAATGTCCTGCTTCTCTAAAGGAAAAAGAAACCCAACAACATATATACCCAAGTTATAATTTTTGGAACTCCCTTTCCTCTTCATTCTTTTCTTCACTAGGTTTCTTTCACAGATTATTTAGAGCATGTGTGGAGCAGGGGGAATGATGAAGATTAAATTAGGTGTTTTATATATACACATATATACATACCTATATATATATATACATACACACACACACACACAATGGCCGTGTTTGTATGTGTGCATGTTTTATTTTTACATTAAACTTAGTGAACCAAATTGATAGTACTTAGGCTACCTGGATTTCCAAGGTGTCACACCAAAGTCCAGAGTTTGGCCCCATATGTTGCGAAACACTGAGATCCATATGCGTAGATGAATAGAGAAACTAAATCCTAATTTTCATCATCATAAAAAAAATCCTGTCCAAGCTTGATTTACTTCAGTGTTCATATGCTGGAATGTTTCATACTGTACCAGGTTGCATATGCTTGCACACTAATTCTCAATTGCCGTATGCAGTTTGTGACAACCATCTGCTAAGACCTCCCTTAGAGTTCTTTCTCCCACTCAGCCCAGCTGAAATAAAAATATGGACAGAAACAACTTCTGCAGGGAGATGAAAAAGTTAATAGGGGACTTGGAGTTAGACTGTGCATCTGATTCAAATTCAATTGCTCTTACAACTTATGCCCTACTTATAAAATATTCCTGAGGTGTAAAACATTAAATATAATGGAAAACTGTAAAATAAAGCCATACTTCCTTTGACAAACTTGACTGTGCTGGAAAGGTAATGCTAAAATATGTACACACAGTGCATGTGTTAGCTAGCCCTCACTAACAATTCTAAACCAGCATCTTAGATTAACTCTGCATCGCACCTTATCACATTGAAGTACCCTAAAGCAGGAGGAGGATGAGTGGTGAGAAAAAGAGGGTGTGAGAAAGAAGGAGCCAAAAAATGTGCTTTCAGTTTCATTGACAGAGAACTAATTCCTTTTAAGCCAGTCTCATCAGAAACCCTGAGTGCTGGGTGTTGGCTGCTCCCATTCAAGCCAGAGGGGAAAGCGAGAGATCAGAGATCTGAAAATCAGGTGAAGGAAAGGACTGCATGAACAACTGATGAGCTGTGATAGGGGAGAGGGCTGTGGGCTAAGGGAGTGAAGATGGACTGTTTCATTCTGCTCTTTGGTCATCTCCAGTTTTACATTTCCCTTTACCATGTAGTAATGGGTTAAATTCCCTTCACAAGTATTTTTGAATACAAATGAAAGCAGGAGAGGGTTCAAAAGTCCAAGTGGCCTGTCACCACTGGTTATGCCACAGCCAAGGAGTGCAGGTGACAGTGACAGCAAGTAAGTGTTAACTAATTTGTTCTTTAAACCCTCCTGATACAATAAAGTTGATCCAAACAGATCTCCCCACTTCTACCATGTAAAGCCTTATCCTTCTTCCTGTTGTGCTACCTGTCATAGAAAAAGGTGGTGACAGGTTTCATTAGTTCTGCTCCTCTGCACATTTTCTGAGGTCCTGGTAGTGTAGGACATAGGTAAAGACAACCCCAGGTGTCTCCTTGGCAAGAAATCTCTATCAAAATGCCAGTATGGTGTTCATCTAATTCCTAAGAGCATGGTGCCCCATGTTTGGTTCATGAGAGCAGATGAGTGCTCCAAGAGAAAAACGAAGAATTTTGGGGTGGCAATCATGGATCTAGGTCTGTATTTCTGTGTTGACTTATGCAGTTTTTCAGTGTAATCTTGAGTGAAAAACCAATCCCAGTGATGAAGATGAACGATTCAGAATTAAAAGGAGTAGGAAGGAAAAGGGAAAGGAGGAATAATTTTTGATATGATGAAAAACCCCATACTTGGAACCCATGTTTTGCTGGATTTTTAAAGGCAACACGTCAGGGTGTTTAACAAACACAGTATTCCTCGGCCTAGGATTGTCTCAGGTAATAACCTCGGGCTTTAAACCCTCAGTAAAGTCATAAGAGATTTTTGCCATAGAAATTTTAGGGCTGCACATGTGTAAATCTTGAAGTTGAAATAGGCTTAAATTATTTTAAGAGCTTTTAAAAGGCTGGCATATTAAGCTACCTATCAATCTGTCCCCCATTGGTTATTATCTTAACAGCTACTCTAAGTGTAGCCTATCGGTTTTAAATATAGGAACAGCAGTAAATAGTGCATCATGATATTCCAGATGGAACACTTAAAATAAATTGAAATATCTGTGTATTTGAGAGTTTTCTTCAGCACTACTATTATGTCATCATTTTCTGTAGGTAGTGTAAAAACCTCTTATCCCTACAGCATTAAAAAGTTTGAAGACATGGATGAGTGGAGAACTGATGAAAACCAACTATTCAGCAAGACCTTTTGGCTGCAGAAAATGTTTCAGGACTGGATGCAGGAGTAGAAGGGAGGTAGGGGTGTACCAGGGTCTGGCATCTTGTTTCTCTTATTCTGGTTTCTGTGTATTCATGCCAACTGCTGGAAATAGCTATAGGGTATATCTCTCTCATCTTGAACCACCTAATGCTGACTCAAGCATGTGGTGCCTTGAGAGATGTCTGGTTGAGGAGATTAACTACATTAAATGGAATCAGGGAATAGGGCAGCCTTAGTGACCCAAGATCTCTGATGGGGCAAACATCCTGAATCCAACTGAAGGTTGTGTGGCCTTCCCGTCACACAGCATGACAGATATACTTTGTTTGCAAGCTAAAGGGGAAGTGAAATCACGCTGAGAATTTTTCCTCTGCTGTAAAATTAGCTGCACTTTCCTTTGACAGACTGGTTCTTGAAGTGGGGAGATGTAATTCACAGCTGAGCTGAGAGACGAAACTGCCAAACCCTGCATGTGATACCTGTAATAATTAGTACATGGGTTAGTATTGCACAAATACCTACACAGAAGACTCTTCAAATCTTTTTTTTTCCCTCACTTGCATTGCTTAGGATGTCAATGCTCATCCCACTGCACAGACAGGGAGTCCAACTGCTGGCATTACTGTAGTTGCTCTAGAGGCGTGGTAGCTCAGCAACATGTGAAACACAGAAGGTAAATTATCCTGTCTCTTTGGGCATGTGCTCTTTCTCCCTGGTTCATTGAATTGGTCAATTTATCTTTCCATAAAAATATATCCCAACATACACCCTAGAGCCAAGTGAGGAAGATAGGACAAATGCCAGAAGATAAACCATGATGGTGCTAACTCGTGCAAGAAGCCTTGTCTGTCATCACTGGTCTTGCTTTCAGTTGAGCAAGAGGTTCCTTGGAAGATGGCTGGGAAAGATATTCATCAGGCACAGGAAATACTGCTTTTATTGCATCCAATATACATTACTTGCTATCTACTGTAGTTTTCCTTATCTCTTGAAAACCACTTCCTACACTGGGATGTTGTGGTCTCGTTTCAAGTAAGATACAGGCAGCATACGTAACAGGTAAGATGTAACACTATACAAATGCTAAGTGTTTGTTACTTGTATTCCTACCTTTAAGCTCCTGAATCCTGGGCTCCAGGAGGTGCTACAGGTAAAGAATGACAATAGACTAGCTGCTGGTATTCCTTTTGCTTAATCCATTTGGTTTTATCCCACTGCCCAGCAGCTATCTCAGATGTTTCTAAACACACAGTGGCTAAAGGTGCAGGTTTCCCCTTCTGAACTGATGAAGCTACAATCTGTATACCTGTAGTTTTTCTGGAGTCAAAGTTGGCTCCATGTTTAAACTTCCAAAATTATTGAGATAGTCATTATAATGACTATAAAGCATTCTGATGCTGTGACCAGGAGAGCCCCTATCTCCTGTTAGCCTTGTATTCTGCTCAGTTAATTCCACAACACAGTCCATGCCAGCAGAAATATCCGAATGGGATACTTGTGCTTGTCAGGCGCAACATAAGGGAAATGGATAAGCTCACATCTCTGCTGAAAATGAGGTGCCATGGAGATGGCTTATGCAGAATCACAGGATAATTTTCTCATTCTTTCACACAGCTGCTGGTTAGCATCAAGTACCTCCTCTGTTACTGCATCTCAACCAGGGCCAGGGATCTTCAGCTGGTGAAATTCTTTTTAACTGGGGGTACATATGCTCAGCTGGTCATGCCAAGAGACTTATGTAATGTTGTTCTTAAGAAACCATTAATCCTCCAGCAACTTTCCTGGGTGAAATCAAGTACAAAAGGGGTTTCCTTTTGTAAGTGTCAAAAAGAAATAGAAGCTTTCCACATCCCCAAGGACAGTTGGTGAGCCCCGGTCAATACAGTGTATTAGAAGTGTAGATCTCAAGTTATAGAAGTGTCATAGAAGTGTAGATCTCAAGTTATCAGTCCAGTTTTTCTAGCTATTGGACTATTCTACACTCCAGATTTATTCTAGAAATTATGATACTTATTTAGAGGTCATGTGTAAGCTATCAAGGCAAAAGCAGTGTTGGAACGAATTATAAAATCTCCGGTTCGTGGAGCCTCGATCCCTAAGTTTGGATACAACCACAGCACAACCCTGTAGTTTTCAATAGAATTTCACTTACTGACACTAGTATGAACTGCTGAAAGCAGCTGCCTATACACTGCTCTGTATGTGCTGTGAAGAAGCTTGTTACAGCATGCCAATGTCCACATGACTTGGTATCTGTGGCAAGAGTCACTACAGGAGCAACTTGATAGCTGAATGCAGAAAGACCTCTGACAGATTAGTCCCTCTTACTGGTAGGTGTTACTGTGACAGTATATCAAGATTTTTAAAGGAATGCATTACCATTCACAGGTCCACGGGCTGCTTTTATACTTCCATCATTATGTCCGTGGCCTTCAAAGCTACAGCTGACAGACCTTCTGTCAGGACCCAGCTATTTAATCAATGTGACAGCATCCTACATTTTTTGAACCCCAGAGGCCCTGGAAAACTTTAATGCAGCTTCCAGGTAAAGTTCAATCCACATGGCTGAGTTCCCTGAAGTATTTTCTGCAGACAAGTCCCCTCCCCCATATTTTAATATACCCAATGTCCTTTACATTTGAAGAAAGTGAAGAACTCAGCTTGAAGGCCAGATATTATTGTAATAGAAATAAGTACTTTACAGAGTTCTCCCATCCACTAAGAAGTTGGATGCAAGATCTATGGTTAAACCCATCCACTCAGTAGAAACAGTTAGAAATTTGATGGCAATAATGAGTTTCTCCCTATCACAATCACCAATTACCACATGCATGCTTGTGAGTACTTGCAGCCTAGAATATGAAGAGGAATGTATTTTTGAGGAAAGAAAAACATGTATTAAGATTGGGTGGGTACAGCAAGTTTTATTGATAAGGAAACATCCTGCTGCTGATGTCAGGATGTCCATGCACTGGCACAATTCCATCACAGATCTAAAGTTATTCAACATTGTTATAACTATAATCAACAAATTATGCTAAGGGAGTAGGATCACTTGAGAAAGCCACTGTGGACTTGGAAGCCCCTCTGCTTTCCCCAGCTATAGCATCTAACCTCACAAAAGACAATCCCTCTTTCTTCTCATCTGGTTTCACCAGGATAAAATTATTCCCTCTCTCTCTTTATATGTGTGCATAGGCATGCACACAAGACCAGAACCTGGCCAAGACTTCTTTTGTTCACAGCGCTTGCCAATGAGTACCAATTATATGCAACATAAATAGATGCTAGCCATATTACAATATGAATTTCCTTTAGAAGGGAATGTTCCAGAATCATAATGGCTGCATTTTCTTTGTCTCTTTGAGTTTTACCCTTTACATGCAACATTATTAGATATACTCATTGCCTGACTTAAACAAGTAATAATGTCTGTAATTACAGCAGAAACCAGTTCACTTATAATTAAGTAAAATTCTGTATGTCAGACATGTCAATGTGATCTGTACAATATTAAAAATTTAAACAATGAAAAACAACATCAAACATGAAAATTCATTCATGCTAGTCATTAGATCTTAACTATGCTTTAGGGTTTTTAATGTGAAGAAGGAGAAGACACTTCAGCTGACGATGCCTAATGCAGCAAGCATGCAGCAGAATGAAATTCTTTATTTTCTCAGTACTCAATAAAGGAAACAAGCATTTCCTATTAAACTATAACACCTTTGATGAAAAGGTTCCCTAATTCCTGGTCCCTTACTATTGCTCTATACAGAAATTTTTACTGCAGGTACTACATTGCATAAATAAGCTGACCTGTCAGGTTTTTGGCAATTTATGGGGCTGGTCAGCCTGTACATTCGTGCAGTTTTTTGTTGCAATGAGATGTAATGGCTTTTCAGCGCACCATAAGCACAGTTGTGACCACAGGCTCACTAGTGTCATTTTGTGTGCAGTAATGAAGCCTGACGAGTGGTCTCCTGCTTGCAGATAGCCGGCTGTTGTCCTAAAAATGCAAACCATTGCCTCAGGCCATGGAATCAGGAACAGGCAAAGGACAGTGGCACAGGCACGGCTCCCCACTGCTCACCCTCCCTTTAGCACACTGTACTTGGATGCAGTAGAATAGTCTTTACCCTTGTACATAAGGACACAATGAGAGAAAGTGATAAAAGCAATTGTATGAAGGCCATGTTGGAAATCGGGTTTAGTGAAGTTGAGCTGAGGTTCGGGGAAAAAAAATCCTTTGCCAATACATTTTCACCCAGGCACAGTGGGTCCTTTGAACAAAAATACTGATCTTCATCACTGTTTCCCTTCCTTTTTTTTTTTTTAATCTGTATAAATATTTGTGCAGATATGTGCACGCATGCTTATTTACATTTATTTATATTTTGAGAATATGTACTTACACCCACACTAGCACACACGTAAACATGTATACAGAGAGACAGAGCTAGCAGGCACAGCAAATCCCGGGAACAAGCCTCGCTGCTTTTTTTCACAGCTCATCAATATTCCACGGCCCAGGAAGGCCAGGCGTGCACGGGGGTTCACACTTCCCGTGGCACAGCCAGCCCCATCACAGATCCCCCTCCTTGCTTCATCACCTGAGGGTCGCCAAGAGAGCCACTCTGAGCTGGGTAGCAGAGTGCTGGGAGATGGCTTGTTTTCTGGAGGAAAATGAAAAATAAGTCTCTCCTGAGTCAAATAGCAGTTAGGCCTCATCCTGGAATAGTGTGATTTGTGGTTTAATTAAGCTGCTTTCCATACACCAGCCTTTGTGGAGCAGCCTGGGTGCTCATGACAGGGAACTATGTAAATTCTGAAACCTGGAGGGTGGTTTGTTCTTCAGGAGGGCAGGAGCTGCTTTTGTGGTTTCCACATGCATACCCAGTGTTTTGTAAACAACCACAGGCAAAGGAGATGGAAGCAGAAGTTACAAATCTGTTTCAGTTATAACCTCGTTGCCATACCCCTTCTCACTGTTTCATAGCTCTTTGGGAGTCATCCTTCCCTGCAAAACTTGTCATGTGGTGGGAAGTGTATTTGAAAAATGCCATGTTAGAGGAGAACATGGGGCCCAAGGCACTCACCCTTCTCTTGACTAAGACCTTTCTAATCTTTATTTTCTAAATATTTGTCCCGTCAGTTCACAGAGTGCAAGAAGCTGCAGCTTACATGGTATTCTGTCACTACAGTATTTGTGTGCAGTCATAGAGCTGGGTGGTGCATGAGGCTGAGATTGGGGAGGGAAGATAGGAGATTCCTTGCAGGTACAGTCCGTCAGCTGCATTTTTATCCCAAAAATGAGATCCTGGCCCTCAAATATGTGAAAGTGTGCCTCTTTTCACATTCCTTCACTTCTGAAATAAGAGGAAATATTTGGTGAAGTATTAGGTCTACTGCAAAGTAGCAGTTCATCGTATTATGAGTCACAAAAATGGCAAAAGCAAAAGCAGCAGTTTCCATTGTCACAGTCAGCAACTTGGCTTTATAAGCATCACATTACATTTGTCTTTATTTCTTAAATGTGGAGCTTAATATTGATATTTTTGAAATGTTAAATATAAATCAGAAAACATAGAGAAAGTGAAATGTTGCCTTGGGAACCTTTGCTTTCTTGACTTTTTTTTCCCTTTCTGAAATTTTATGATAGAAACTCTGCAAAGTTAAGGTAGCATTAACTCAATCTTTGGGTATATATAATACAAAATGCTTGAACTTCTGGGACAGCAGCTATTTCTATGGATACAGTATGTTGAACAGACATGGAACAAAGAAAACCAAAACAGTTGGTTCTCTGCTGTCAAGGAAACAAGCTGCTCTTTCTGCTTAAATATCTCTTACCAGAACTAGGAGGGAAAAATCCTCCAAAACCCAAGTTTGTACATAAAAAGAAGGAATCTGACTTTCAGGCCCTGGAATAAATGTTTTTTCAGATGTTTCAGTAAGGGATGTTGCTATGTTTGCTATAGTTAAATAAATATATCTCTCTGAAAGCCCCTAAGGTTAAGGTTACTCTTAAAGGTAAATACAAAATCATTTTTTGGGAACCGTAGGAGTCCAGAAGGAAAGTGAGAAAACATTCCGCAGTGTTCTGGGTTTTGTGCTGCATGCAGATCACTTACTTAGATTAAATGGTGTTATTTACACTTCTGTAATTCAAACTCCTTTTTAATTTTCTTTTGCTCCTATTCAATTATTAAGAGTTCTGTGGTTTAAAATAATGAAAACTAAACCTCATATTCATTCACAATCCAAAAATTTAAGAGGTTTATTTCTTTCGGAAGTATTAAAAGGTGTACTGGATAGAATTACTTCATCTGCTAAATAGGCTAAATGATGATGCACATATATATTCTATATGGTACATCCAATGTACAAATGCCATGGGAGTCTGCAGGTGCTTGGAAACATGGTTAAGGTTACATGAAAGAAAGGGACTACAGGAACTAAATTACTCCAAGCATTTTTAATATCTCAGAATTACCTCCTGGTGAGTGACATTCTGGTTCTGGTTAGAATAAGCTTCATCTTGAGTTCCTGCTCTTTAGTGAAGGACATTGCAAAATACTCAGAGAAGCACAACAGAAAATAGGTCTTGTCTAAGACAGGATAATATTGTAGGAAAATGGTTGTGATCTGATACTTACCAGTGAAGCTCACAGCCTTTCTGTACAAAGCAGATCTAAAATGCCTAGCTAGCTTGGAAACACATTTACAAACACAAATCTTTGTCTATTCACAGCACTATTTCTAATTTGAACCAGGAAGCAGAAATGAGGTTGAAGGCAAATGATGTATTTATCTAAAGTTGTCTTTGTTTATGGGCTTTCTCTGGCAGGTGTTGCAATGCCACAGGTGGGCTTGGACATACAATGCCTGAAGACTGAGTGTCCTCCCAGCAGTGGGCTCTCTCCATGCACCTGTCCTTAGCTCCCAGGGATGGGGAAGGTGCACGTATTCAGACTTTACCCTTCTGTGAGCAGCAGTGTTCCTGAGGGCTGGGAGCTGCAAAGGAACCTGCATGTGTAAAACAATCCTGTGACTGGAGATAGCATTTGCCTTGGTAGCTACAATTTGGCCCATTGCATACAAAATGTTGATTTTGAAGAAAATTGCCATTAAAATTCCTGCTGCTTATAAAAAGTGACCAGAAGTAAGCCCTTTGCCTAGCTATTCTTGCTTTCCATATTAGCTTTGTTGGTCTTGTAGGCTAGAAATAGTTTTTAGAATTTTTTTTTTGAGAAGAGGTTGTGAATCATTTTAGAAACACAGCCCTTAAAGAACTAGAAACTGATAGATTCAAAAGCCACACTTTGAAATGTCATTGAAGATGCTATGCACAGCCCCACTAAAGTAAGAATTACTACTGGAGACCTAGTACTCACTCATAATTAAATTTGCAGTGTCTTCTTCCCAAGTGCATTCATTATAAAATTCTGCATTTTCTAATCTTTGAATTTCCTGGGTTTTCTTACTCTGTTTAGACACTATTGTAGCAGAAAAAAAGAGTGGGCTTGGGGGGAGGGAAAGGTTTGTACACTTCTGAATATTTGAGCTGTGTTTAATCATTCTCATGTGTGAAATCCTTTATTAAAAAAAAATCGGTTTATCTGATACTTACTGCTCTTTAGTACAGCACAGCTTGGTAGCACTAGGTACGTCTTGTTGAAAGTATGTCCATAAATATGTCCCTTGCAGCACAGAACAGCTTGTTAACTTGGCAATCCTCAGCAATTTGCTTTGAAAAGTTTGCCTCAGTTTTGATAGTCCAAATGTAGGGCAAAAACTCAGAGTAACTTTTTTAGCTAATTTTACCAATTGACGCTTTCCTCCTAGTTTTAACTGCCTGTTTACTAGAACAAGAACTACAACACTTTTTCCTCCATATTCAATTAGCCTTTTTTTTCAGTGTTTTATTTATTTTTAATGGACTGGGACTATGGATATTCTGTTTCTCTAATGTACAGTCTACAAAAATAGAGTCCATTATCTCAAAGAAATATTATTCTGTTATCTTAACTGAATGTAAACCTGGTGCCAGTAATATATAGGGGATGGTATTACTATGATTTTGAATAAAGGCTATGCATCCCCATATCATAGACAGAATAAATGGGGCACAGAGAGGAGATGTAAATTGTCCAGTGCTCAAAGGCTAGAAAGAAACAGCAGCATTGAGGAAAAAAAAACCATATTTTTGCATGCCTGGTGCTGGCAAAAATTTCTACACTCCTTTTTGGCGGGGGAGGGGGAGGGGTGTTTTTGGTTTGGGGTTGGCTTTTGGGGGTTTTTGAGGGAGGGGGGTTGGATCTTTGGGTTTCTTGTTTTAGTAACATTTTCAGCTAGCTTTTCTGGATTTGTTTTTTAATGGAAGAATTGAAGTCATGATGCCTACATTATTCCTATTCCAAATACATTAGGTTGGCTTATGGGAGAAACCCTGAAGTGAAAACTCTTGAGTGCATGTTCTATTTTAACCACACGAGGACTGTGATTGGAGATGCTTCAAAGTGGGTTACGATGGTTAACTAAGTGAAAGATAATATCCCTTTGCCATTACTGCCTAGTAGGTCTCATTACTCCTCTGGGCATGCTCCTTAGAATAAATTAAAAGGATCCACTGAGAACCATTTTGCTTTGGGTTTTTTATTTTCTAATTGCCAAAAGCCATTTGCTAGAATAGTACAGAATGTTTACAGATGCCTTAGGAAGAAAACAGCAGAATGTGGAACTAATTGTGTTTATTCAAGATAATTATGAAACACAAATGACCATTACTTACAACAAATCCCTTGACAGCTAGAGTTTGACTCATGGGGCCAGGATCAAACTCAGTAAAGAAAGGCCTTAATGTAAAGTTATACTGTCCATATGGACACCACATATCAGCACTGGCTATTGGCGTTACTGCTTGCCCTGCAGTGCTCTTGTGTCCAACTAGTGTTCAGTACAGAACAGCCACAGCTGCTAGGAAAGAGGAAAGGCACATGGAGATGATGAGTACTTCAGAAGGAAATCCTGCTGGGGTTAGAAATTCTGAGGAAAGCAACCATAGATTTCTCTGGCAATTAAAGCAGAACTTCGTAGGAAAATGAATCATCTTTGCTGCACCAGTGATGGGCATTTAATCTCATCAGAGAATGAGATGCACAAAGCAAATCTAAAGACATGACTATTAATTCCACCATAAAGAACAGGCTGTACACAATGCATCTGTGTTCATCCCAAAATGGTTTGTCAAGCCATCCCTACACATTCATGTAAAACTGGTATGCACACTTCATTCTTGAGTAAGAGGACAAAAACGGGGCAGTACAGTGTTGGAACTGCATCAAGGTAGATAAAGAAAAATATGGGAAAAACTTCATAATGAGAAAAATCAAGTAAATTGCTAAATTAAGGGAATCTGATTTCCTATGGGCTTTTTTGTTTATTTGGTTTTGGTTTCAGTTTTGGTTTTGGTTTTTTATGGGCCACTGAATTGTGCTTTTTAAATTGATCATGGGGGTTTGCTCTAATAATGTCCACATGGGTCAATACTGTGATTACAGTTTCATTTGACTTCCTTCTTCTGTTGCTGCAGTTGAATTGTTTTTGCTTTTGACAAAAAAAGTGCAGTTATTTAGACCACTAAAAATTTATTAACGTATTTCTCCTATAGAGAGGTCATGTATATCCTTAAGGGTGTGAAAACAAAATGCAGGCTGTACTGCTTTTGTCAATTTCATTTTCTGGTGACATATACAAAATCCAAAGCTTAGTAATGTCCAAAAAGAAAAACAGAAAGTTCTTTATTGACTTTGGATCTTGCTTGTCCATATGGATGAGGGCACACCTTGGTGAAGTCCTGGACCTTAAATCACTGTGAGTTTTGGTTCAATGGTCATTTAACATACCACGCATGTAGCTTATGTTCAATGTTATAAATCAGCATTCAGTGTCAGCTTAAAAATTCCGTGAAAAGGATGAGTGTTAGAACTCGTGCACTAACACAGAATTGTTGATGAGGGATGAAACCCACCAGGAAATATACTGTGACTGAAAAATACCAGCAGCTCAATGGGACCAGATATGGCCTCAGCACACAGGTTGGATCTGAGCAGTCTGGGTCCCTGCTAACCAAGCTTTAATGTTGCAGTCTTGATGATTTTTTTCCAGGGACAGAAAATCTCCACTTAGCTCAGTGTTTAATATGGCCAGAAGAAATTGGACTGAGATCTCAAACTAATTGTCAAAAATTTTACAGATGGTTTATCACACCTCCTGTGGTTTTTCAGTTTCAGAAAACTTTTACTGTAACATTTCTGCTTTGATTTTTATTTTTCATATAATGGGTAATTTAGCTATAAGAAGGGAAAATTATTTTAAAAGAACCAATAACCCTCAGAATGAAATTAAGCACATAACCGTGTCAAGCAGAAAGCTTCAACTGGATTTGAAGTATTTTTCCATTTAATAGTTTTATGTTTTATTTAGAGTCAGACCTACTTTCTCTCACTGACTTCAGTACAGTCAGGTCAGACTGGGGGGTCAGTCCCTCACGGTGACAGGAATTTTCTCCATCTGTTACAAGGACTAGCCTGTGCTGAGTTCACTAGTTTCCCAAACCATGTTCTTAGCCAGAAGGAAGCCTTACCTTTGCACTATGGGGACTGATTTCTTCTACTACTGCTGTTAATGGTACAGGCTGAAGGCATATGCAAGAGAAAGAAAGGGTGAAGAGAATGCAGATAGCATCCTAGGGTAAGGAGTTTATACCAGTAAGAGCTCCTTGAATCCCTTGTCCAGTGCATGTGGGCAAGGAAAAGGAGGAAAACTAATTTTATGGGAGCTGCAAAATAATAACAACAGCAGATATTAACAGCCAACTCTTTTTTCAAACAACATGGGACCTCTTAGCAAAGCAAAAGCAAAGGCTGGTGAGCTTGACCTCCACTCCCACATTTGAGTGGACTGGCTTTTCAGAGGTGGCTGCAAATGGCTTCTAGTGATGACAGTCCACTGGGCATAACTGGAGAGAAAAGGACCTCTGCTTGCCTTCCCTTCCTTGGCAGTTGTGCTGCAAAGGGGCTAAGGAACTGCCCACCAGCTGCCAGCCCCTGTGACCACCCTGCCCTCCTCTCAGCCACCAGCTGATCCCTCCAACAAGCTGCCAAGGTGAGAGTTCACTGACAGAGGTGGGTGAGGTTAAAGATAATAAGAGTCTACACATCCATAGGGAGTTCAGCTCATGTACAAAGTCATAATTACATAAGCCATTACCATCGTACAGCTGAAAAGAAATTGCTGCAAGCGGGGGTAGAAAACATTTGCAAAGACAGGCTTAAGAATCAAGGATGGAAGATATCAGACTTTCTCCAGTGGATGCACCATGGCTTTAGCTAGGCTATAAAATGAGGACTGTTTGGTTATTCAAGTAGGAACCTGTTAAATGGATAACCTTGTTGCAATAAATTTAAATTTTTTTAGCAGGTCTGTTCTTTCAACAGGTATTGATTCAAGCAGCCTCAGCTATTTTTATCAAATGCATTTTAGAAGCACAGGAAATGCCACTGAGGATTTAAACCCCCAGGAAGCTACACAGAGGCAGTGTTTGTAACACACTGCTTGCTGCTTTCATAAGCTGGACAAACCTCATACACTATGGGCCAAATTATGCCCTTGGATGAGTATGCCTGATTCCCACTGCTGTCAATGTGTCTGTCATAGAAATCTGTGGGAGACCAGCTTGTGCATCCAAAGAGGAATCTGGCCTAAAATCTATTGTGCTCATATTCCTTGTTACTTAGATATTACTCGTATCTGCTTAATTTACTCTCTTTTTAACTGGGGTAAAATGACTGCATTTAAAGATCATCTTACAAAAAGAAAAAAAAGACAAGTTCTACAGTGTTTTGATTTGTGTGTGACTATAATTAATGGATCTTCTTTATACAAGTTTTCTCTGAAAATCACTTTATAAATGGGTTTACAGAAATCTAGTGTTTCTGCAGCCTTTTGAGTTTCAGACAGGCCTGGCTGATTTCCCCTAAGAGCAAGAAATCATGGTCATTTCTCTACGAGTTTTACTCTGCCAAACCTCAGCTGCCCATCAGTTGCTGCCCTCCTGAAAGAATGCCTGAAAAGAGACATTCAGTAAATATTCTGCTGCCTCTGTGATGCAGGATCATGCCCCCTCTTCACTCAGGTAGAGGAGTCTGAAAGTAAAGCATGGTCTGCATGAAATCATTTGCAAGTATATAATACCAGGAAAAGCCAATTTAGCAGTGTAGCCCCCACAAAAATCAAACTGAATGTATCTTGTGTGTTCCGGATGGGTACTGTTGTGGGGAATATGGAGCTGAAGCTGCACGGGTGACAACAGGAAGCATAGCACAAAGGGCCAGCTTATCTGGGAAGGATTCCCACTGGCCCCTCTGGTAGTGTCCTGGTAGCCCAGTCACCTCTCTGAGCTGGATACCAGGTTCAAGATTTACTCCTCTCTGCCTGGCTGCTTTGAATTCATTTTGTTCCTAGGCAGCTAGTTGGAGTGGGAAATTTATACATGCATTCAGCATTGTCATAGTCATATCTTGCCTGAAGGCATATTGATCCTTGTTACCATATTGACTTGATGCTTCTACATCTGCCAGCAATAGGTCTACACATTTTTTTTTATATGAAGATTGCACATTTTCCTTCCCTTTTCCCAAATCTCCTTCCACACAATCTCCTTTTATTAAGGTAAAACAGCTGTGGGGTTTTTTTAAGTGCAACTTTTAAAATGTGTCTGTGTTTTCTTAAGTAAAGGTTTAGCAATTGTGGTTTAGTTCCAGCCAGCAGCTAAACCCCGTGCAGCTTCTCACTCACTCCCCCCACAGTGGGATGGGGGAGAGAATTAGAAGATTTAAAGTGAGAAAATTGTGGGTTGAGTTAAAGACAGTTTAATAGGTAAAGCAGGAGCTTCATGCACACGAGCAAAGCAAAACAAGGAATTCATTCACCACTTCCCATGGATGGGCAGGTGAAGTGAACCATTCCCAGGAAAGAAGGGCATCATCACACATAGTGGTGACTTGGGAGGACAAACGTTATCAGTCTGAATGTCCCCCACTTCCTTCTTCTTTCCCCACCTCCACATGCTGTGTGGGACACCATATGTTATGGAATATCCCTGTGGTCAGTTGGGGTCAGCTGTCCTGGCTGTGTCCCTTCCCAGCTCCTTGTGCACCCCCAGCCCCCTTGCTGGTGGGTGGGGTGAGAAGCTGAAAAGGCCTTGACCCTGTGTAAGCACTGATCAATAATAACAAAAACATCCCTGAATTATCAGCACTGTTTCCAGCACAAGTGAAACGTAGCCCCAAACCAGCTACTATGACAAAACTAGCAAAACTAGTCCAAAACTATCACAGCAATGATGGCTTTAATGAAAAGAAAGAGTAAAGCATATAGTGAGAAATTAATTTGCAACAGAATTTCCTTTCTAAATTATAAATACATGGAAACCATTGTCAGTACTTTCTTTCCAGAGTGAAAGAAACAAAGCAAAAGGGAATTTACCTGTTCCTTTATAATTAACTGAAGACGGGGGGAGCAGTAGCAAGATGGTCCTTACCAGTGGTACGCTTGGAGCAGCAGATTTGTCACCACAAGCAATTTCTGCTTTTCACTTGTGTTCTCCATGCAGATTCAACTATAAAGGTCACTAACCAAAAGCAGCTGCTAAAGTGGGTCCAAAGTAGTTTTTGCTTAACTTTTAGCATTTACTTAACTGATTACTAGTTACAAATCTGACACACAGCAGACATAACAGTGCTCTCAAGGAGATTAAAGGATTAGTCACTCACTAGCTTAATCAGATTAATAGAGATTTTGAACACAATATATAATTCTATTCACAGAGGGGATACATGATAGCCACATGCTAGCCTAATTTGGGAAGGGATACTAGGGATGGACAGACCCAGACAAAAAGTGTAGAAAAAATTGGTAGTTATCACAGGGATTTTTCTACTTACTGCATTTGTAATACCACATAGAGACCTTATATTTTCTAGTGGAATTACAAATTCACAAAATACAACATTATTATCAGCTAGTAGCCTACAAAACTGGAAGAAGACTAACATAATGCCCTGATATAAGCATGAGATATTGGTATACAGTTATATTTGATGTCTTGTATTTAATTTGTGGAGAGTACTTTTCTTTTCTTTATTTTTTTCTGTCTTTTGATGCCACAGCATACCAGAACTGAAACACAAAATGTGGGGAGCAACTCTCTCTATTCTAAAATATTAGAAGCTTTGTGTCAAAATTGGATATTTGATACAGTAAATTAATCTGAAGTAGGAAGAAAAGAAAGGATTCGCTGTCATCTGTGAGAGCTGCCAAAGCTAGTATTTAAACTTTACCTGTGGAGAAACCTAAGATTTTTAAAGAAAACGTGTATTTCTCTTGCACATGGTTTGAATAAAGGGAAAAGTGGAGTGGAATCTCAGTATATTGAAGCTGAGATTTTCCTGTAGTAGAAGTTAATTGACAGCTGTAGTATTTCTACAAACAATTTATAGAGAGAAATCACAGAAAGCATTTATATGAGCCCTGTTTTTACATGTAAAGAGAAAAAGCAAAGAATAATCAGTGCAAGTGATGTTATCTTCATCTATCATCCTCTTCTTTTTAATCCATTATTTTTAATTTTCCTGATTTCTTCCCCATTTCTGGGATAATGACCTTAACAAGTTCCCAAAGCATTTCTGAAGGTGTCAGTCTCGTGTCTGAATTTAATTTCCCTGACATCCAGTCTTCAGAGAAGAAGCACTTTTAAGAAAGAAACAAACAAATTAATATCCATGTGCTTCAGGAAAGACACTGTAGCTGGAAGTAGGCCAGGTTTTCACTCTGAAGGATGCTCTGTGCTTGGCAAAGCCCAGAAATGTGTGTCTGCAATGGTTCTTCTGCTAAGATTTTGAAATCTAATAATTAGAGTCCTTTAAAGAATGAAGTGCAGCTTAGTGGGAACACAGCAGCTAGCAGGGAAAAACCACGTTACCAGCAATTAAGCGTTTGTTATGCAGGAGCTGCAGAAACAAAACGGAGCTCTCGGAGAGAAGCGCTCGAGCTGTGCAATCTGGCAGCCCGCACCCGGGGTCACGCGTGCGGTACACGCACGGAGCGAGCCGAGGTGAGCGTCTGTGCTGCGTGCCGCCTGCCGCCGCTCCCCTCTGCCTCGGCAAGGAGCGGCTGCAGGAGAGCTCTTTGCCGAGAGGGCTCCACGAATCTGTTTGCGGTGGTCCGCTGACAGGCTCAGCGTTTGCCATCACCTCTCCGGTGGCTGCGCTGCTCCCTCACCCAGCGGGCCCCAGCCCCGGCGCAGCTCCCTCCCTGCAGCCGGCTCCTCTTTCCCCAGCTCCGACAGTCGGATTTCAGCCACGCAACCCGTGGCAACCAGAATCCCATCACTGCTCTCCGACAGGAGAAACACAGACATAAACACAAAGCTGCCTTTGGAAAAACAGCAATCGCCTGCTCAGGCTTTGCTTTAAAGAGAGAACGCGCTGAATTAAAAATGTGCCAAGGACAACCAGGATGGCATTGCTTTATTTTCACAAAGAAGTCTCTCCTAATTGCACATTAACTGTCTTTTCGCGAACAAACTTGTTTCCACCTAACGCTGACAGTCGCAGGAGCCCGAGCGTGTGTGTGTGTGTGCCGGGGGAAGGGGAGGGGGGAGCTGCTTTGTGGCACTGTCTGTACGTCTCGTGCCTGCGCTGATGGAATTATTGTTTATTTTTTTAATTTTCAGAGGTAGGTTGATGACAGCTGAAGAAGACTGTATTTGCTGAAGAGCAGCATGATGGTAGAGAGGAGCGGAGCTCCTGAGGGAGATCTAATGGTGCCTCTCCTTCCTGCACAGAGATAAAGACTTATAATAAGCGTGTATGTTCACCATCTGGCTCTGTGCATGTGGTCCTTATGGAGGCGAAAGCAGCACAATCTGTAAATGATCAGGAGCCATCGCACTCTCTCCAGAGAATCCACGATGCAATCAAGGTGACAGATGGCATGGCCGCTGCTGTGGCCTCATGGAGAAGATCAAAATCACCTTCAATAAACTCTGACTGAAATGGGCATGAGCACCTCAAAAAAGTCAGTTTGTCAGTCAAACTGCGACAGCAAGCTGCATTGGGGAAACATAGCAGCCAGCTCTCTGTTTTCAATCGTTTCCGTCTGACTGAGCCTGAACTATGATCTTTCTCAAATTGTCCTTTCTGTTTAGCTGAAGCAGGCCAGCAAATTGCCAGATTCATAGCTTTATTGAAGGAAATTGAAAACATGATGTCCTCAATTCAAGGGACAAACAGCTGGCAGGTGCTTGGACACCCAAGCACATAAAATGGACCCCTAGTCTTTTGGACAAGTTTGTCCAACTTTTGTTAGAGTAAATATAGATATATAATAAAATAGATACAATAAAATCCCAATTTAGGCAGGGTTTATCAGGCATTAGCTGACAGCAATTATATGGCTGCAAATGGACCTTGTGTTATGTATTAAATGCTGGGTTTTCCCATTTATGCTAAAAATTCCATGTCTACTGCTAATTACAGTGATCCTTGTTTCTCTATTTTTGGTTGAATATCTGAGTATAATATTTTTGCCATGACTGCTTATCAAGTACAGGCTTTCAGGGCCCAATCCTGCAAGGTTCCCTACGTGCCCAACAAGGTGGCTCAGTAACTTACAGGATCAGCTTGCCCAGGTCAGACTTTTCACAGCACTCTGTCCCTCCCTGGCCACCACCCACACCAACAGCAGCCCCAAATGCTCTATTTCCATTCTTGTGCAGGCAGGGTGGTACCTGCCAGGTGTTTTCTGTCATTCGTCCTACTGCATGAGTAGCCAAGGGTCTTAGGCGAGCTTCCCTGAAACTGGTGGTGAAGAGACATATCCATTCTTTTATTTTTCCTAATTCTGTCTACTTCTTATACTTATTTTTTATGTTGTCCTTGACTTGATCAACTCTTTTTTTTTTTTTTTCTTTTTAAGGTAAGGTAAAATAATGTGCTTGTTGCTGTTTTCAAGCTTGCAAGGGGACTTTCAAGGGGGACTTCCAGGCTGAATCTTTATTGCCAGGCTGAAGCAAGAAGGACATGCTGAGAGGAGACAGAGGATGGGCAGCCTTCCTCCTGCCTGCGGGATCCTGCCCCAAGATCTTCCTGGCCTGCTTTGGTACAAGAAGTGGATCGACGTCTGCGTCCCCGCTCCGTGTGGCAGATGGTCACTGTCTTTCTCGGTTTGCTCGCTTGCATGTTTGGTTTTCTACCACCACGTTTTAAAATGTCCCTATTGCCCTTAGCCTTTCCAGCTACTCATTTTTAGCTTTGTTACTTGTGAAATATTCTAGAAAGTCTTTTGGCCCGGTTCAAAGTCTTTTAACAGCAGTGAGCCTTTTCAACAACTTCACTGCGTTTGAGTAAGTCCTTGGCACATATTTCTTTGTAAAACAGAGGGTTATCAAAGGCAATTTAAAAAAAAAATTGTTTTTTGATTCAGTGTGGATGTGGGTCAGGTTTTGAACTCCAGGTTTCTGTTCCATCTGACTAATTTTGCACTTATAGCTGACCATCCTGTCTTGCACGTTTTATGCTTGCAAAACAAATAAATAGGCTGCCTTTGTACCTTTGTTCTTCTCTACCAACATGACTTTGCACACATGGGAGATGAGCTGTGCTCCCTCTCACCAGTACACAGGTGCCAACAGACTGTGACAGAAATGGCCCAGTGTAAGCCTCTTGTTTTGACCAGGAAAAATGATAGTTTGCTGCTCCAGCACTCTGGAAGTTGGTTAAAGATGTAGTGGCCAAGCCTTGATCTGACCAAGAGTTCCTGTTAGGAGAATGAGGAGGGAGATTTAGAGCTAAACTCCTGAGGGTTTCTGCTGTCTCTCTTGAGAAGTTTGATTTGGGATTACAAGGTGTTGCTCTGGTTTTTCTGCTAGGTTGTAATAGGGAGCACAGCAGAACAGGTATATGGACAAATTCTCCCAGAACTGGAGAACTGCATGGACATTTCCTATGGTATGGTTCCCAAAAAAGAGTTAATATAACAGTGGAAAGTAATAAATATAATATTATAAGTCTGAGGTCCTTGTGTAGCCATTGTCAAAACACCTGAATACCTGACTTCTTTAATATGGCAACCAACCATAGACATTTAAGTATTTGGACACTAAGATTTTGGAATTCAAGTATTAAGAAAAATTAATGCACTTGTCTCCAACAAAATCTAATTGGGACCTCTCTAAATTGTAGCTAAACCCTGGCAGCTTTCTGTCTTGGGCTCCTCTTTGCTATATATTATTTCGTACGTTTCTCATGCTGATTACAGAGAGTAGCAGAGAAATCTGCTTTGCTCCTGTGGAAAAGAGGGCACAGACCATATCAGGTGGTTAAGTTGACAAGCCCCAGTCCCCAGCTCCACTGTGGAGACCTCTTGCTACAGAGTTTGGTTTCCCCTACCATGATCTCCAGACGTTCTCTACAAGGTCTCTATCTCCTGTTGGAGAAGAGGCTTGAATTGTTCTCTCCATGGGAAGATGAATGTGAAATCACCTTCAGAGACTGGCTTGAGTATAACAAATGGTTTTATTTCTTGTTTAGTGGGTGACAAGGCATGACACGTAATGCATGGTACATTTCAATACACAGGTGCATTAGATCAATGAAAAAAAAGCCTTGCCCAATTGAAATTTGCCACTGCATGGCTGAGAAATTTGGGGGTGTTTCCCCAATAGAAGGAAGTTCACTTAATGTATAGATAATTTATGTCATATATTATGAGGAGGAAAAAAAGGACAGGTTTCTACATAATTTAATGAAGTGAAGGGAAATTTAGGACCAGAAATGCTTTTGTCCTTGAGCGTTCTTTCATCGTATTCCAAATAGGAACTCTGTGTCATGGACCTGTGAATACAGAGACTGCTTTTAAATCTCTGCTTCTTGGATGATTGACATTTACAATTCAGTACCATCTTTCAAGGCATCCTTTGTGCACATCTATTTCAAAATAATGTATTGGACCTGTAATACCTTATTAGAATATTTTTGCTACAATTACACTTCCATGATCTGTGAGTAACACTTAAGTTGATTGTTCCTTGTTTTAATATGACCTTATACCACAACAGCATAAATATAAAGTTACTGTCTGAAATGAAACAGCTTTTATACTGGGTATTTTGTTATGTATTGATGGAGGGGATAGTTGACTGTAAAGGGAAAGTGTTTTGTTTTCTGCAAGTAAAATACAGAATTTGGAGCCTAGCAACGTTGCCTGGGGAACATTTAATAATATTGCCATGCCTGCCACATACCAGGGAAGTGAACTTCCCAATGATGCTTAGAAACCTGAGATCGCTCCTTACTCTCCTCTTGTTTGTTTGCTGGCTTTATCTCTTTGACCCTCATTTTAGTTAGAAAACCATATTGCTTCAATCTTTTTTACAAGTCATTTAAAATTGAATGAAATCAGGAAAAGGGGAATATAACAACCCACTCTCAGGAGTGGAGTCTCTTCCGTTGCCAGTTCAGGGTAATTTCCATTCCATTTCCCTGGACAGCTTTATGAGGAAATGGGATGTTCTACTTCTATAGTTATCACTGGAGCAAAGGCAATGAAATACCCCCTTAAGAGGAGGTCAACAGAGTCCAGTATCAAGAGCAGGAGGTTTCAATGGAGAAGAGAGGATGAGAAAATTGAAATAAAGGATTGATTTTGAACAACAATGCCTGTGCTTCATAGATATGACTGTCTTTCATCTAATGAAGGTACCTCATAGAGGGAAAAAATTAACTCATAAACACAGCAGATATCTTGTGCATGTGAATAACACAAATTTCTTGCATTCCTCTGATCAGCTATGGCCAGGAAAGGGAATGGTTATCATAACGTTCTGCTGTCAATTTTTGTTCTAAAATTTATGGGACATTTTGCATAGTCTGAGTGGTGGGTACACTGGGATCAGCAGTTTGAACTGAAATATAAATGAAATCAAACTAGTATGGAGTGTCCATTTGGAAGTGTTTGGGTATGTTTATTAAGAATGTAAAAGTTGATATGGGCAAAAAGGGGATGCTTTTCAAGCAGTTTTTTTCTTTTAGGCATGTGGACACAGAAGTAACATCACAAAAAGTAGACAGATATATTTGTGGATGGTATTAAATAGCTACAAAAACCATGCCCCTATTTAAAAAGGTCCATTTACACTGTGGTCCCAGTCTGATTTCTAATTGCTATTTAAGCAGAAAATGCTGTACTTTCTCCTGTGATGGGAGCGAATTAGTGGACTGGAATGGTCTAGCTAAAACCAGAAATGAGGAGCTGAAAATATTCAGTATGTTTGCAGTATGTTTCCTGTTATGAATGTACCACAGAGCCCTCGGACCATTATGTACTTTCATTACTATCTTAACAGCAGCTTCTACATCTGGGTGCTACTTAGGGTCTGCTCCTACATACCTGCAGCTCCACCAGAGCCACAGAATGGAAGCCTGATAAGAGGACATGCATTGCTTTGTATAATAAAAGGTACTTTCTTTGTCTGGCAAACCACTCCTTTTGTATGCACATCAACCAGATGGCCATTTCAGTTTGTCTCCGGCTGTGAATCAGACAATATGGCAGAATTAAGGGAAAAGCAAAACCTTCCCCTCTGCAACTCCTCTCTGTATATAAAATTAGAAATCAACAACCTTCAGGGAGATTTCATTTTAATACTTCAATCCTTCAGTGATTTAGTGACTTTTGACTTTCTCAGTCACCGTGCATCACTCTCATTAAGGTGTGACTAGCTAAATCCTTAAGGACCATGAGAGAAGGAAAAGGGTTCAAAAATTAAGTAACAAAAGAGGCGTGAGAAGCAGTGGTTATTTTTTAAAAAGGGTGTATATGTAAATTTGGTTATTTGATACTCACTACATTTTGCATGGTGAGATTCCTGATGGTGTTTCATGGACAGTGACTGCAGTTCTCTTCCACATCATACCAAGAAGTCTAGGGTCTTTTTGTAGGATTAAACACAGGAAGTTTTTCTCTGGTGGTCTACACTGTGGTGGTGTTCTATCCTGCACTGGAGATCCTTCTACAAATTTTGGGCAGCCACACCATTACCTTGCAAAACCTGCAGAGGCTTTGGGAATGCAGTTTGTTTCAGGATCAGGAAGTGTAAGGCAGCTCTCACACTGCTAACACTGCCCACACAGGTGGGGAATGTTACATGCTCTTCAGATATAAATGCAATGGTTTCAGCTGAAGAGGAAGAAACTAGATGAGGAAAGAGGGTGAACAGAAATCTCAGTAAAACTAAGTCTCCAAAAAGACTGGAATCGACAACAGGAGCCTTAAAACCTTTGTTGTTGGACTTCCAGGGCAAAAAGGTCTTATGAGGTTTACAGAGACCTGCTGTACTCAACTTGTAGCTACTTACATCATTTAAAGCATCCTGACACTTCATTTTATTTGCACAAATGTGTAGGGTCAAATTTGACAATAACTAAAAACAGTCCCAAAGCCACTGTGCCAGAAAAAACCATTCTAGTCCCTGGTAGGAGATGGCAGCTCTATATTAAATCCTATAATTTAACTGGTCTTAATTTTGCAATTTTCCAGAAATATTCAAAAATATACATGCTGATTTTGGCACATCTCTCAACACAAAATTATCTCTGAGTACCAGCAACTTTTGCTGTAATACAGTGGTAGCCATGTGCAGTTGTGAAAAGATACATTCCTCATTGAAGCATCTACCCATATTTTAGCAACTGCTAAAATTAAATCCATGGGTTGAGCCCTTGGTTTCCTATTTCCACATACTAGTAACCAAGAAATACAAAGGCATTGTTCTAATGTGCAAGTAATATAACATTCTCTTGGCTCACACTGATCTCCAAGAATGACCAAGAACATTTATGTAAAATTAGATTCCATGAAATAAAGAAAGTGGGCACTCTCAGGATTCTCTCTACAGCTGGCAAGGATTCCTGTTGACTTTTATTAAAACAACTTCAAATCCTGTTCTAAACATTTAGTTAGCAAACACTAAAACCACATTCAAGTGACATTTAACTGTGAGAGCAGTGGATAAAAACACATTTCCGTGCATCCTTCTTGGCCAGTTTGAATTTGTGACAACAAACAAGTATATTTCATGATTTCCTTCATGTTATTTATACCTGGTTTAACTTTTACAAAGACCATCTAGTATTCCATTTCAAATGTACAAATTTTGCAAGAAATCGTGACAGGAAAACTGCAGTAAAAAACATTTGAGAACATATAATAGCATACCACTCTTCACAGGAATAAGGGAATTTATTATAAAAAACTCATTTTCAAGAGAATTTGAGATGTTTTACACCTTCAATCATTTATCCTAAAGCTCTGGAAATCAGATTTCCTTCAGGTGGCTGCTGTTGTAGCAAAGGTAGACATAACAACAGACAAAAAATTGAGACATTCTGGAGTTTTTACATGATTCTATGAATTCTTATGCATTAAATTTTGTTAAGGAAATGTTGTGAGGGTTAGCAGACATTTTACAAACATTTAGTGTGAGATAGCTTTTGCCTCAGAAGTGCCAACTTGCCATGCAAAGAAAAAGTAAGACTGAAGGGAAAGTTAACAATTGTGGTTTTGGATGAATGAAGGTTCGGTTTCATCCAGGGTTATACGAAAAACTACTGAAACTGGGTCTGAACTCTGGAAAATAAGACATATACTACCAAAAAAATATCAAACATATATCTGCCTTTGAAATCTCATGAATAGTAAAATTGTGACTAAAATATTTCAAATTTTATGCTAATGAGACAAAACTATTGGAAAAAGGATGCGCGAGAGTTAGTTAAGTACTTTTAACATTTATTTCCTAGTTGGGGAAAGAAAAGGTAGAAGAAGAGATCATTCAAGTACTTATGGACTTTCTCTCCTTGTTTCAGGACTTGTATTTTGAAATTGAAGGACTTACACTAAAGGAGCTTTCTTTTCAACAGCACTTGATATCCATTTTCGTTTTTACATTATAAAATAATATAAGCTTTCATTTTGCAAGCTTAAGTTTTATCTCTTCTTTACTGTGCCTAGGTCAAGTAGGACTTCCATTGTAGTCTAATTGCTGTGAGATCCTTGAAAAATTTGTGAAATTAAAATACCTCAGTGCAAATATAAGATCTATGGGGAATAGCCTATTCTAGGAAATTGAGAAATCTGTACATCAGTGTTCCTGTGTGTAGAAATGAGTCAGTAATATGTAACTTCTTTACTTGAGATCTGAAATCTTTAAACACACTATATAGTAACTAGGTTTAGTTAACAGTTAGTAGTGAACTGCTGGTAGCAGTTATATTGGAGAAAGACAGAAGATACTGTGTTGTACAATATGGAATTAACTCCCCCAAGCAAATTCCTTCTTTATCCATGACATTTTTACCTAAATGTAGATGGAAAAAAAAATTATATTCTGAAAAGCTTCTGATCAGATTGCTTTTTTTATCCAAGGAGTGGTAGAATTAAAATGCTATCTGGTAGTTGGTACTGTGCTTTGCTGGGAGAAAGAATACATTTGCCAGCATAATATCTGCATTTTGATAGTCTTGCCATATAAATTTGATGCGCTAGGTCTCGAATGCAAGCACAAGAATCTACATACCCAACTTTATCATAATTATTACAATAAAATGGAGGAAAACTGCTTGGTTTGCTTGAAAATTGAAAAATCCAAACTTAATGGGCAGTACATTTTTAGGAAGGGAGCTGTATATCTCAGTTCTCTTATCAGGTCACCCGTAATCTTACTCTGAAGTCACTTTGAACCTGTGGAATAAAATCCCAAAAGTCAACAAAAAAAGGTAATTTTTCTTCTTTGAAATTGGCATGCAATTTTTACAATAAATAAAATTTATACCCCTATATAAGCAGATTGCTCAAAATTAATGTCTTCCTACCTTTATCCAGTTATCTTCTCACGATTTTAAATAGTCAGAAGTCATAACTTACGGTATATGAAGACTTGAGTGTTTTATATGTTATTTTTACTCCTGAACGTGGCTTCCAAAGACGTATGCATAGCCTGCAGCATGCATATATACATACATGCATACATACATATAAATATGTATATAAATATACACACACACACACACACACACACATGTGTGCGTGTGTGTGTGTGTGTGCTCTCCCTAATAACTAGTGAGCCTCTGGAGACAAAGCCACCTCTTGTGCAGTTCTTAAGTGCATGAATAACCTTAACCACATGATTCATTTTGTTGAGTGGGATATCTCATGCATTTAAAGTTGCATACATGTTAAAGTGATTTGATGGATCAGGCCCAAAGGAAGTAGGGTCTGTGGCAATGCAGGACTAATGATCTTCTTACAATAAGAATCATTATCCTCGGTTTTGCATGAATTTTAACAATGCAGAGTTTGTGATTTGTGGGAATTCTTTAAGGTTAATTTTAATTTGTTTGATTTCATTCCATTGTGCATGGCCCATTTTTATGCCTGTGTTTCCAAGGAAACAGTTGTAAAATGGAATTTGATATGATGTGTTATCAGGTTCCTTGTCAGCAAGTTTCAAGTGATAGTTATGAACTTGACAAATTAAGTTTAAAAAAAATTATGATTCGAGTATTAAGATTGAGCTACATGTACAATGTTTGTTGTCATCCAAATGATGTTCTAATGCTTTAATTTTCTGGGGACAGAAATTGTTCTGATCACTGCAAGGAGGTCATAGTATTGACAGCACATATACAATATACAGTGTCTGCAATGCTGAAATCGATGTTTGACTGCTGCTGTCTTGATTCCATTAATATAATCTTAAGAGCAAGTACCTTGAGTTAAATCAGACTGACTCCATTTAAGAAGTCCTTTATGTTCACTGATGGCTAAAAAAAAGGAAAGCAAAATCCAGCCGGGACTCATGTCTTGCCTACAAAAACCCAAGCAGGGGCTGTATATACAGTAAGTCTAAATGGATGCTGTACTTTGGATGGTATTTACAATCTGTTAATTGCTGTGCAAGCACAAACACAAATGTTTATCCCAAAACATTTGTGCAAATGTATGTGTTTTACAGAGCAACAAACAAACTGGAGTTCTGTTCTTCAGCTTCTTTGTTATTCTTACTTTTTTTGATGACACTTGAAAGTCAAAATATTTCAGGAATACTTCACCATTCTATTGAGAATAGCTTATTTTTAAAGCAATCTCTGTGGGCCAGTTACCTTGACTGAAGCCTGAGAAACTAGGCAAGACCCTGGAAAAAAACAGAAAGACCTTTGCAAGTGATATTAAACCCAGGGGTTTGAGGGAAGAAAAATAGGGATTTGTTGCTGGAGCATATTCCAGCAGTGCTTTCTTTGTAAATAAGAAAGATATTTGGCTAGGTTTGAATTAAATTAGTATTTGTCTTTCAGATACTTAATCGTGTGAGGACTTGCAGAACTCTAAATCACATGTTGGTTGTCTTTGGTCTGAGCATCCTTGCAAGGCATGTGAGGAGCTGATACACTGGTGTGTGTACCTTGACCTCTGGCATGGCCTGTCTTGAGGTCATGGACTCCCTGTTGGCAAGATGTGGGACCACACCAAAGCCCAATTGTGCTCTCACTGGCAGCTGCACTCACTTTTCCATGAAACTCGGGGTGCTGGAGACAGCAATATGATCATGTCTCTGGCATCATGATGTAGACAGGACATTCATTTGAACCCACAAAATCAGAAGCATTCCCAGTTCCCTACATTTAGAGGTCAAGTGAAAAACTTTAACAGGTTTGGGGAAGGGGATAGGGGGTAGTACCTTAACTCAAGACTTAGGAACAGGACTGTGCAGGAAACTTTAGGCCAAGCAAGGACTCAAACTTGGTTTTTCTCAGAGATAGGCTACTGTCTGAGCTGACCTTTCTCCCTCGATTTACAAGTGATCTGTAAATGGAAGTAAAACAAAAAAAATCTAAATATTTATTATTGAAATGCCCGTATCTTCACAGTACAGGGAATTCTCTGTCATTTCTTGTTCCTGGTTTTATAAATTTGGGGCCTAATAACACCATATCCTACCTTTTTATACACAAGAAAGTTACAGTCTGGTCCTGATTCAGTGTTCTTATCTCAAACTTTATGAAAGTGTGATCCTAAGCACCTAAAAGTTAATACCAGAAAAGAAAAAATTACTTCCTTGTAGACTCATCTCACGTGTTTGAAGCTTCCAGAAATGTGGTATTTTTAATGTTCTTGAAGAGATAGATTTCTGATCACGGGTAAGTGAGGTGCCAGAGGTGGATTAACTTCAAACTTGGTCCTGCATGGAGAAATCACCACTCCTTGCACAGTTGTGTGTGTGTGCATGCGTGTGCATACGCACGTGCACCCAAACACCCACACACACACATATTGTGCACTTTTTCTTTTTCATGTTCTAAGCCTAAAACCAGTTTATGGTTTTGCATTAAAAATTTCACGTAAGATCATTTAAAAGCACAGTATCTGGATTTGGTGAGGCAAGGGTGAAGTGTACACTCTCAGCCATAGAAGAAAGTCTTTGCATTAAAAATGACTCTAGTTATATTTGTCTCAGCCTTTTCCCTTTAGTAACAGTTTAAAAGAAAGAAAACGAAAACAATTCCCCTTGAAGACAATTGAACCTGACATAAAAGACTGTAAAAGCTTGAAAGATGGTCTGATGTGGAAATACATATTTTAACAATTTGTAAATTGTGCATTATATACACAATGAATAATTGTGGTCTGTTTACCAAATATGAATATAGACAATTGTTAATGTACTATCATGTCAGTCCATGTGAGAGAGGCATTATATTGTTGATACAAAAATGCACATTGAAGAAACAGAACTGAAGAAAGGAATACTTGCCGCTGTTTGAGCATTAATAAGAGCTGTTTTAATGTTGTTAGAGACTGGAAGAAGTCTCATTCTGAGACAACTAAAACTTTTCACATTCCTTTCCCTAAATGTATATTATAAGAGTGCAAAATGCATCCACATATGATGTGTTGTTATCTTGTCTGTCTCTTTTTCTAATTCTGTCTTTTGATGTCATTTAAAAATGGCTAGGGGAGTGTTTTGAAGGCTTGCAAAAAAAAAACCAAAAAAAAACAAAGCAACAAACCTGCTCTCATTTCCAAGACAAGTCTTGCTATGAAGTCTCAGGAACCAGTTTGGGCGACTTATTGCAAATCCTTTAAGAAAATGGGAATACACGGGCTATAATAACTATTTAAAATAGCAAATCTACTCTCTGTGTGTGTATGTGTGTGTGTGTGTCTGTGTGTGTGTGTGTGCAGGCAAACATGGCATTCAGGAGAGTGAAATGAAATGAGCCAGAAACTTCTCACATTTTCCTGGCATCTGTGGCGTGTCGCCATATGAGAACCATATGACTGCTGGCAGATTGGCATGTCAGCTCAAGCATGTACAACTTGACCTCACGGAGCTCTGTGTTTATCAGTTTATAACAGGAATATTGATACAATTTTAGCTGCAGTCTTTCTGTGCAAGGACACTTCATCCTTTCACAGTCCTAATTCTCCTTTGCTAAAATGACAGCACCTTGTTTTTGAAGTTGTTTTCCACTTGGGGAAAAAAAAGCAAAGGCGGCAGAAGACAGCAGAAAGCTGTTCTGTGTGCCAGAATGATGTTTCATTCATTGTTTTGTTAACTGTGAAGTCCTTAGTGGAGTTTGTCACGGGATTGCCTGGCTGACTTGTGCTGTCTTTGTGGCTGAAAACCACAGCAGTATTAAAAACAGAGGTCGAGGCAAAAACCTGGAATGTTATTAAAGCTCTAAGTAATTGCTGAAGTATTTCTGCACAGAGCAGTGCCAGTATTTATTCACTCACAAGAAGGATAAAAGAACAGTACATAAAAATGTGGATGAGCAGTTTTTCACCTCAAGTTTTTTGCCTTTTTAGCTTTCCTGATCTCCAAATGAGTGGAATGTTAGCATATATGTAGTTGCTGCATCACGTGTATATGCAATTAAATATTAGAATGGTAAACATGATGTAAAATCTGAGACAAACAGCTCTCCATCCAGAAAGAGAAACTGGATATACATGGTATCATAAATCTGAGTTTGCTGCAAAAATTCAGATGTCATACAAGCTTGTCTGGTTGTTTATGGCAGGTGAGAGTTGGTAACAGTGAAATGATATAGGTACAGTCAGACCATGACCTGTATCAGAGACAGAAATAAAAAGTACAGAGAGTACTCATGACAATATGATTTCATTTAAACTGCCTTCGTCACCATCATTTCCTTCAAGAATAAGAGTATATCTTATATCCTCAAGGACTTAAACATACACTTGCACTATGACTTGTTCCAGTTAACAGTGTGGAAAGATGATGTACTGAGCATGCATCGCTTCACATTAGCCCCGCAACTGCGCTCACGCCATCTTTCAGAAATAACGTTATTCATATCTGCTCAAGCTTCCTTGAAGGTTAAGCTTTAAACTGCTGTGATTTTCTAATTTTCTCTATACTGGCAACTTAATTAGAATCTCATCAGAGCAGATTCTAGGACTGACATTAAAACTTCCTCACCCACTGTCTTGACGAGGAACATTATAGAGACAAGTACTGTAATACTAGATTTTTGTAAGGATGGGCATCGAGGGTAGGTGGAAAAGCAGTGAAGAACATCATTAGAAAATTAATTAGATAACATCCTGAAGACAAAAAAGAAAATGTGGAGAAAATTTTGCTTCTTCAATTTTAAAAAAATAATAGGAACAGAAAGAGAGATCTTTCACTTTCCCCAGAGACCCACTATGGGACATTATGGCAGACAAAGAAACATCCTGCCACATGCAACTACATGTCCCTATACAACTCTGTATGTCTCAAATATGCAATCTGTGGTCATCAAAATTGCCATTTACCATGTCCTTGAGAAAATTTATCAGAAAGTCTAAAATATTTGGATGCATTTTCCAGAATTTCATTCAACAGTCTTTTCATGCTGATGGATTGGAAGAAAGACTAAAATAGAAATAAAAAGGGAGGGAAAATGGCTCTGTTCTGCTGAAAATGGAGAGCTATTTATTTCTAGTTTGTTTTGGCAGGTGATGTTTGGCCAGCAAATCTAATATTGTGGTAAAGCCAAACGTTTCTGAGTTTACCCATCTGTAACCTCCACGCAAGCTACAAAATTTAAAAAATTCAAAGTTTCAAATCTTTTATGCATGATGAACTCTGATTTAGTTTTCATTATCATCTGTAGTCTGAATCTCTGCTGATAGCTTGAGAAAACTTGCCATATCAAATTACCACAAAAAGATGTCCAGCCTATGGAAATGAACAATGAGCAACATCTATTTGACAATTGTCTTTTTTGTTGGTTGAGACACACTCCGTCAAAAGCACCACCACAGATCAATGATGACACGTAAAAAGGCATACTCAGAAGAGACTATTGAAAATAAAATATGATCACAAATTTTCATGGGTGTGCCAGTTCATTAATTTATACACACGTTTGCACTGTTGCACACTCATATTCAGATGAACACACTGATGGGTGGGGTAGACTCTCCACAAAATGTATATATGGGCTTGTGATAATTTTCTTCTATTAGGACAAAAAAACGATTTTTGGCTTCAGCCAGACTTATCTTTATTTTACATATAATTTATCATTTTTAATGGTAGCAAAAGTATTTAGAGAACAAGAATATGAAGTAAGAATTGAAAGCGTGCTTGTCATTTGAGATGGTGATCTGCATGTACAAGGAAAGGTAAATTCACTTCTGAGACTTACATTCATCTTAAGCCATGGACAACAACAATTAAATTGTTGTTATCTGGAGAGAATAACATAAATCTGCACAAAACAATTTAATAGATCTTATAACCATTATGGTATAAACATGAATAAATGGTAGATTTATACATGAACAAGCAAAGCCACTCATCATTAAATAGTACTTAGTGTAAGTGGACCAGTCAAGCTGTTTGTGCCTTTTTGTTTCTTTTCAAAGAGTTGTAGTGGGGGGTGCCTAAGTGTATGACTCAGAAGGGATGGAAAATCATTTACTGCAGCATGTGGACAGGTTTGAGTGAGAGCAGATTTCCATGCAGGAATGAAATATGAGCCAGGGAAAACACCCCTTTTTGAACACGCTCACAAACGCTGATTACACGGTCCACAGCTGGAGCTAATCCAGATTCCTGTTTAATTAAATAGTAGCAGGCATTCTGCTGCCTTACATCAAAATGCACAAGGATGGAGGTGAAATGCAAAATGTGGCACCCACCTCTCTTCATTTCTCCTGAGAAAAGATAAGATTTATTTTACGTCTTTTATTAAAAATCTATTCACTGTGCAGGACAAATTTTAAATGCACAGGGTGAATTCTAACTGCATAGAGAAATGTATGTGATAAAGTGATGGCTTGGTACTAACATACCAAATTTTGTTATTGAATAAACTCCCTATGAAATAACATGTGCTATAATTTGTTGTGATACCATCCTACCCTGTGTCTGCATTATCAACCTCTTTCTGAAGGAGAATAATCCAAACTTTTTTCCCTTTGGTAGCAGTAAGAATAAAACCTTCAGCTGAAGGGTGTCTATATGAAAACCTGTCCCGTTATATACTGTGTCATTTTAAGGCTGGGCATTTAGTGCAGTATCTATCATGTAGCATCTATGTATCTATATTCAACTTTTTCACAGGTGAGAGTGGAAATTTCATCAGTCTTTGGGCAGTAGGAACTCACCTGTAGTGCAGGTCAAGTGAGATGTAACAGGCACCATCCAAGGTGAAAGGGTATGATAGAAGTTAACAGGTGACAACTTTCCTACAAACTTAAAATAATATATATGTTCTATTTCTCCCTAAAAGGATGGCTTTTTGTTTGTTTTTCTGTTAATCTATGACACAAGTACACTGATTTCATTGCATGCCAGAGGCTGTCTGATTTAAAAACCCCAGATACTCTTGGGGAATCACAGAACATGTATATTTGCTTTCATTTTTTTCCATTGTATCATCTCATGTAGAAAACAATAAAGATACAAATTATGGGGTTCTGCATTTTTATAGCATCATGTGGTAAAAATGGATAGCATCCTTGATTAAATAACAACAGCAACAAGCACTACCCTCTTGGTTCTTTCCTGTCAAGAAACATAAATGTTGAGTTGGCTTTGTTATTTGGCTGAAGTTAAGAGCAAAGAAAACAGTTGACGATGGACAGCAAAGAGGTTCTGGCTCCTTGAAGACAAAGATAACTGTTGGGGTGGTGAGAAAAAAGTGCAGGTTATAGAAGCAACATTTTCTCCACAAACACGGCTGGCCTAGTCTTTAAAAAAATATTTATTTCTATAATATTCATGAAAAGAATAAAATGGGAGCAATAAATGGACCTGAATTTCAGATAGTTTAACAGTGATCAAAGTTTAATGTTGTCTTTATTTAACTCCTTATTAACTAATGTAACGTCTTTCATAGATATTACTGAGCCAAAAATCAGCAGGATTAAGCATATGTATAAAACATTTCTGTGCCTATTGAGACCATTCAGTCACATTACATTAGAATAAATTATTTTCTAACAGTATGAGTACTACTATCTTAAAGAAGAAAATATGCTGACTGTCTGCTCATCTTGGCTAGCACATTATTTCCAGTGCAGGAGATGGCTTAATATGCATTTTTAAACCTTGCTGTGACATGCCAGAGGCCAATTAGATGGACTGTTGGTCTGATGTGGCATGGTTAGTCTTATATTCCTTCTGATGGTTCTTAACTTTGTGTCTGTTTTAGCATTATCCTCATAATTTAGGCACATCCTTGAGCACAAAAAATATATTCTCTGCTTCACATACCCTAGCTGCCCCTATCCCATTGCCCTCTGTGCCTTCTCTGGCAGTCTGAACACACCACCTCTTCCCAGAGCCCTTTTGTGTGTTTCTCTCTGGATATCTTTCATCTCTGTGAAACAACACTTAAAGACCAACTTAAAGTGTTAATTCACATCCATCTTTTTCTGCACCTTAATTCCATGGGTTTCCCACTGTAGCAGGCTTGGCAGGGATGGAAAGGATGGCAATGAATGTATTCAGTCTCCTGACACCTAAAAAACAGAGCAACATTTCAGAGGAAGAATACGGCTGCTCTAAATTCTGCTTAACATATCTGTAAAATCTTTCCAAGGTAGGCACCTGTCCGGTTTCCAAATCCAGCCTTGATTTACCTCTTTTTCTTCTCTGTTTTTTGACCCCAAGGTTTGTATCCCTCTTCACAAGCCAGGAAGAGAGCCCTCAGAAGTGATGCTTTGCCTCAGGTTTCCTCTCCCAAGTGGCTCTTGGGGGCCAGGGTGCAGCTGGCCTCAGCTTGCACTACCTCAGTGCTCCTGGCTCCTGTTTCGCCCTCCCTGATGTTCCTGGCGATGGAGCTGTGTTGGAAACAGGCTTCTGGGCACTGTGCTCCAGGCAGTGTGTGCTAGGATACAAACCACAGGTAAATCATGTGCTCTATAAAATGAAGCATTTGGATCCAGGACTAGAGGGACATCATCTTCATTTGCTTGCCAGCCACATCACAGCCTGTGCAATACATTTACTTTATGACATTTAAAAAGGGCAAGGATTTGCCATCACAGCTGCTTCATCTATATGCATTTTGTGTGTGCTCCATGCATGTATAGTGTGTCTGCAGCCAGACCAGGACTCCCAAGAAACCCTACAGGGGTCCCATGTTGGGAACATCTCCCCTGAAAGATGGTGGGGTTTTTCTGCCGTGGGGGATGCAGATCACATCCCTTCTGCAGGAAGGCAGGAGAGGCAGGGATGCCCAAGCCTGGTAAGGCTGCTCAGTTGTATATCCTGGTGCTTCTGGGGGAAGTCTGGAGCACCCTGTCTAGTTCATGTTTTCTCATTGCGTCATGACTGTTTTAGATTTAGGTTTTTTCCTCTCTCTGCTATTTTTTTTTTCTCTTCTTCAGACTATATTTGACCATCTTTACCTCTCTCCATGTATTACTCCTACTTATTCCTTTTTCCTGCAATGGTCTTATTTTTCCAGCTCTTTATAGGCACATTTCTGCCCAAAACAGAGAACTGAAGGGAAACAGCTTAAGGGAAACAAGTTCTAATTTGAATTTCCTAGTTTTTTTGTGTTCAAAATGGAGTTTCGACTCCTCATGGCAATTTCCCCCCTCCCCCCAAATCCAGTATTAAAAATTGTTGGAAACATTAGCCAGACAGGATTAGAAAGAAACAATTTATTAAAATGTCATTTGGGTTTTGAATGACAGAGCAAGGCTGTGTGTATGATATACTTAAAAAGCCTTAAACACCAGTATATTATGAGAAAAAGTAACAGCTATTCTTTGTGAAGGAGCCATTTATCAGCATCTGAGGAGGTTATTTAAGTGAATAAATGATGATAATGAACTAAAGTGTAATGTTTATCAGCTATCCTGTTTAAATAACATAGAAGAAGATGGCTCTTAAAAATGAAATGGACATCAATCAATATACAATGCCAGTTTACATGAGAGGTTTTATACAGCCCTATAGAAACAATGCCTGAGGTGTGCTGCTGGGGGTCACTCCACCAGGTAAAGGAGAGAGGCTGAATCATACACCTTGGGCAGGCACAGACAAGCACTCTGTCATTTTAATAATGCTCTCATTGCAGAAAGTTTCACCAGTTATGGCCGTGATGCTTAATTGCTCTCATTTATCTCCCTAATAAGTGATGTCAGTTAGTTAGAGCTGTTGAACATATACAACTGGCAAGTCAGTAAGTAAACCTGCTATGCACACCTACTGATGAGGGCGGGGGGCATAAGTGGGAGTAAGAAATTCAGCAAAGGCCTTAAAACTATACACAGTTAAATTTAGAGCAGCAAACCAGATATTTTATTGTCTTATTTCTATACTTGTCTGAAACCATCTACATTTATTGAGAAGTTAAAAGCTAAAAATACATACATAGAAACCCCAAATTCTCTGAGTATAGAAGCAAACCCTTTCGTACTGACAGCTTGAGAGTTTAAGGAGTGACAGCTGTCTTTTGGTTCTGCTGCATCTTCATATAGGTGGGGATTGCTGCAAGTCTGCACAGTGGATCCATCACTCTGTGCCTAGGAAAAAAAAAGGGCTTCCAGCTCCATATTTTCATTTGTAGCAAGGCTTTAGTTTTGAATGATGTACATGAATGAAAACAATAAAAACGAAAAAGCAAGCAAAAAGCTCCCTGAATGGCTTTACTCAAGCTGAGTGAACAAATAAAGAAAAAACCCAAATACATTCTTAGCAGTGACTCTGCGTTATCTCCATAGGGTACAAATCACTGCCACTTCCAAGTCTTTATCTCCCTTGCAGAGGTTACCACCTGCTGCATTTCCAGGAGGTCTGGACAGTGTTGCCATGGCCTGGCCAGGGGCCGTCAGTACTGCTGTGCTTAGGCAGGATGATCTGTGAGCATGCAGGGAATGTGTCCAAGGTGGCTGGAGTTTTGTTTGTTTACTCGCTTGTTCTCCTGTACTTCTAGGTGAGGAAACTTTCTCTGAAGGGAATCTGTTCTGACAGAGCTCAGCTTTTGGAGCCAGTCTGGAGTTTCTTCTCATCTCAGAGAAAGAAAAAGAGGGCTGTTAACATCCTTCTTAGAAATTCTCTTTTCCCAGTCTCAGGAATTAAATGGCTTGAGTTTGACAATTAAGAAAAGTTGCTTAGTCTCTGTTAACCTTTGTATCTACAAGGGCAGAGAGCAGCAGGACTTTTCAAGTCTGAGCATGCTAAAAGTGGTCATGCAAGATGATGGGAGTCTTGGGGCATCCTGTGCTGCTTCATGCAGGAAATTAGGTGATTATTGGAAATCAACTTCCTGGGAATTGCAAGGAAAGCATAAAGGGTTGAGGGAGGCAGAGGGTGAGCAGAGAAAAGCCGAGGGGCTTCTGCAGGGCCTGAATTAGGTAAGTGCCTACGTGAGAAAATGAGAGCTAGAGCAGGGGAGGGTCAATGACCTGCGGCAAAGCCAGTCCCCTCGGGCTGCTCCTTTCTCAGAACAGTTTGTTTCTCTTTCTATTATTCTGTCCTTTTCCAAACTGGGGAAAACTATTTTTAAAAATGCTTCCTGTTTATGGCATGGCTTTAGATTTTTTTTTTAAGGTCTTGCACCTCTATCTGGAGCACTTAAACTGCCTGTGGGCAGATAGCTTGCCACCACAGCGCCGAGAGACTTCCTCAGCAGAGTTCACAACTGCGGCTAACAGTTTGGGTGGTTCTACTAAAAATACATTACACCTGGAGATACTTGATGACTCTTTTCCCAGAGCTGATGAAAATTACTGTTACTTCTTTGAAGGGAATTTTCAGGAAGTGTTAAACCTATCTATAATAAGAGGAGTTGGCTTTAAATGTAATATTCACCACAGCTTTGAACTGTTGGTAAATCCAGTTTGCTTCCTACAATATCCCCACATTTCTTTATGGAAATAACTTCACACAGTAGGAATCTGTGAGAAAGAAGGTGATATGGGTCATGAAATTATACCAGATTTTAATTTCTACTGTATGAAATTCATAGCGTGCAGGATCTCAAACAGCAGCTACCAAGTTAGATTGTATTCTTAATATAGACTCTCAAACCCTTTTATGATTAAACGTTGACTTTTCCTACATGAAAGCACAAAAGGTTGATGCTGTGTGGGAAGTTCAAGGTACCCAGATTACAGGGTGTAAAAATAAGGAGAAAAAGGATTTTTTTTTTCCATTTTAGAGTCCTTTTAAAATGTTGGAAAAATGTTCCAGGCCGTTTCAAAACCAGTGTTTTTGAAATGTTGTTAGCATGATGAACTGTTAAAAAAATTATGGGATAAAACCTTTGTTTTCTCTGCTGTTAAAGAAAAATTTAAACCAAGAACTAATTCTTACAAACCCACAAACTCAAATTTATGTTTAAAAATACTGAAGAAAAATACTTCAGTTTGCTCCAGTATACCTTTACAACATTTTAATATTCCTAAATGAACAATTTAGTAGAAATAATGCAACTTCACAAATGTTTGAATTTGATTGACACAAATTTGTAAGAATTTCAGACAGGTGTCTGCCATACGGACAGGCACGTGGTCTGTGAGGGGTTAGGGATTTACTAGAACTGCAGTAAAATAGAGACAGGAAAGAAAAAAAAAACCCTACTGCAGAAAGTCAGAAAATAGTGGAAAATGGAAATGGCAAGAAGATAGATTTTGGTCATTGGCCACCTCCCTAGGAAGCCTGTTCCAATGTCTGGCCACCCTCTCAGTAAAGAAATCCTTCCAGTGTCCAGTCTGAATCTCCCCACGTGCAGCTTTCAACCACTCCCACGTGTCACTGGGTACAGGAGAAGGGATCCACACCCTGCTCTTCACTTCCCCTCCTCAGGAAGCTGGAGAGAGCCATGAGGTCACCTCTCAGCCTCCTTTTTTTCCTCCAAAGTAGACAAACCCAAAGTCTCAACTGCTCCTCACAGCCTTTCAACCCTCACACCAACTTTGTTGACCTCCTCTGGAGTCATACAAGGACCTCCATAAGTCATGGGGCCCAGAACTCCAGAGAATATTCAAGGTTTCTCATGTCTGTGCCTTTTGGGGTTATTTTATACTCAATATGTACACAATATGAAGTAATAAAGGAGGGAATTTTTAATAAACTCTGAACCAAGTATAGCCTTACAACAAATGAAATATCAAGGTATGTTTTAAACTAAAACACCCTTTAGAATGCAAGAGGGTTTTTTTTTCTGAGTTTTGGTGAAATTGTTCTTGATGCCTAAGTAAATATCACATGGCAATATTAGCATAACCAAGGAGGATATTATTTGAATCAAAATATAGATATATACCAAATGATATGATTCAAAGAAAGCTGCTTTGGGTGTTATCAGGGTAATGATGTTGTAAAACATTATTCCTGACTGGTAACCTTATCTTTCACACCCTTTGCAAGATATCTAAGATGCCATATTAAGAGAGTTTTAAAAATAAATAATTTCTTCTACTTCCTGAAGTGAAGGGCTTTTCATCAGAGCATAAATTCAGTATAAAAAAACCAAAACCCTTTGCAATTTTTCTGCAAAATTAAACACTGCTATCTGAACCATTGAGAGAAATATATTTACATATTTCAGGCTAAAGATCTTTTGTAAATGTTTAGTTACCACATTCAAACCTTTCAACACTTCCCCCGAAATCACATTATTCTTATGAAGATACAACAAGAAGTCAAAGAATAAAATGTAAAAAGCTCCACTTCAGTAATATGAAGGTTGTGAAATGAGCTGACAGCATCCAGGAAGCTCAAAGTTACTGCTGACAGCCCGTCCTTAACTCATGCTGTGTGAAAAAAGCAAATGGCACTAATGCATATTAGCTGAGCCCAAAGTTTGAACCCCTCAGCCCATCCCTCCTTCTCTATTTGAGTTATGGGAGCTGCTGTTTCGAGGTCTGATTTTCAAACTTGGCTTCAGTGCTGCTGCTAGAAGGCATGCACGGCACTTACACACAACACAAATCTCTGCTCAAAAGCTCTGCTCTGTCCAGGCACGTGCCGGTGCAGCAGCCAGAATGCAAGATGTTAGTTACAAATATCTGTGTGTTTCTGCAGCTTTGAAGACTTCACCAAAGGGACAACAGCTTGCTGTACACCTCTTCAGAAAACATTTGTTTGACAGGCTTTCTACCTTTTGCCCCTGCTGTAGTTTATTGGGCTTGTGTGCATTTCTGACTTGTGGCGCTCAATAAGGATAAATTTAACAAGTGCACCAGATATGTTTACAACCTCTGTGGAAAGCAGAGATGATCCATCTGTGAAATCTCTTCCTTTCTAGGAGCCGGTTGACACCTGAGAAAGAGAACTTCTTCCTACACTAGCTCCATTCCTAAAGTCAGCTCTGGCGGTGCTTGGGGAAAATAACTGCATTTCAGCATACAATGTAGCCAGCAAAAAGGAAGCAGGACAGACTTCCATTCAGCTCTTGGGAATTTTAAATGTACAAACAGGTTCCTTGAAAACTGAGTAAAGCAGTTTTTATTAGTCCACAGCCTAAGAAACCTCTCTTGCCCTTCCTAATATACCACCAATAACATTTTCAGCTAAAAAGAAACACTTGCTCAAACTGTTTAAAACCTGCTATACCTTTTAAAAATAGAGTTTAAGACTAGACAAGATGGACAAAATTCAGTGTCTATCTTCTAGAATTTCCTTTTTCCAAACTAGTGATCAAAAGTTCGGTACCTGTAATCCATAAATCTGAAGGATTCCACATAGTTCAGTATAAGCAAGGTGTCTGCAGGATTCTGAAGATTATTTCTTTGAAAGTTCCTCTTGTTTGGTGTCGCTCCCAGGTTCCTGTGCACTGGTATTGCTGTGCACTTGTGTTGCAGATTAATCTGAGCAGTTTCCATAAGAGTGAGCTTTGACAGTGTTCACTGGTTCTTGTGGGATAACGTGTCAGTGACCCCTATTTGAGAAACCTTCCTGCCCATTCCTGACAATGTGTCCTTAATAAACCTGAGCTCAAACCACTAGTGGAAGGTTCTGGTATCAGAATAATAATAACAACAACAATAACATTTTTTAAAAAAACTGACCAACCAGCCCCCAGACCAGAGAAGGTACTTAAAAAAATTAGAACATCTGAGATAAAAAGGTGTAGAGAACATGACAGTCTGTCAGTAGAAGTCTGAGCTGATAAAGCCAGCAGTTTGTTGAAATGTAACGGCCTTCTACTAAAATGCTAGGAGAGTAACAAGGCACCCATGCAAGGAAAAAAAAAAAAAAAGGCTGAATGAACATTTTAATTAACTCATGTGCAATTTTAATTAAAAACATAATGTGTCAGGAAAATGAATAATGCCTTGGGGCAATAAAATAGCTAGATTTTCTGTTCAGTCTTCTGCTTCATATCTTTTATGGAAGAAGGATATTATTGTTAAAAAGAAAAAAAGGCTCCTTCCAGCCTCCTGCTCCCTCTCCACACACATCTAACAGGAACACTTAACGTTACAAAACCCAAATGTGTGGACAAAAGGAACAGGATTAAATCAGACCATGGTACAAGATATTCTGTGCTACCATTATACCATCATGTTGGTTGTGTCAGTCTTTTGGCTTTTAAGAGAAAAACTTTGACCTTCAATTTCAAAGTCAATGCTTTGGTCTTGATGAAATATGCTCAGAAAATGTCAATGCTCTTTTTTTTTTTTTGTGTGAAAACTTGAAATATTTTACTACTATCAGGCTTTGATGACAAAGTGGTACAGATGAAGCCAATTTAAGCCATTGGGATTCTATAACCTGAGGTACCAGTAATCACATGACTTTTTAAATGTGAAAAAATAAGGCTTTCAAATATTAGAAAGGAAAATAAATAAAATAAAGCAAGGAGGAAAAAAAAAGTTGAAGAAAGTTAACTTTCCTCAAATGGAAAATGTATAATGTCCAAACCTATTTATTTCTTTTCTTTGCCCAGATACCACTCACTGAAAGAGATTTGAAATTCTAGCAGCTATAGCATAGCCTGGGGCAAAGGCAGGGTCACAAGCACCATCATGTAACACATTTTAAAGGCTGTCAGAGAGGTTTCTTCAGTCTCTGTGTCCTCAGCAGTCCCAGAGTCACCGGTTTGCTGCAGGGATTTGCTACCTGGTCGTACCTTTTCTGTGGCTCACATCATTTTGACCGTAAATCACATGTAAACCGTGAGAAGGCTGTTTGCCTAATGCGCTCTGAAAGCATATGAAGCTTTGTGTGCAAACAGTCCTGGGCCACGTCCAGTCTGCAGCACGTTTTGCACAGTTCTTCTCTCATGGGCTTCCAGGGAAAGTCCTGACACCCAGAATCTCCTCTAACCCACCCTGTGTGTGTTCAAGACCATCACAGGGAAGAAACTCATTCCTTATATCTGATATAAACCTACCCTCTGTCTGTTTAAAGCCATTTCCTGTTGTCCAGTCACTACATGCTCTTGTAAAATGTTTCTCTCCAGCCCCTTTAGGTACTGAAAGGCGCTGGAAGATCTCCTCAAAGCCTCTTCTTCTCCAGGCTAAACAGCCCGAGCTCTCTCAGCCTGTCCTTCTAAGAGAGGTGTTCCATCCCTCTGTTCTTTTTCGTGGCCTTTCTCTGAACTTGCTCCAACAGGTCCACACCCTTCTTATGTTGGTTGCCCCAGAACTGGACAGAGTACTCCAAGTGGGGTCTTCCAAGAGCAGAATAGAGGAGGTTAATCATCTCCCTCGACATCGTAGTCATGTGTAGTTGTTTGTAAGGTGTGTTTTAATTATAATTTTCCTGCTTTGATTTTGATTCATGATGAGTTCAACTAATTTCCCCAAGTCTGTTTTGCCCATGACAATAAACAGTGAATGATCTCTCCCTGCACTTATCTCAACTTCTGTTATATTTTTGGGCCTTTTGTTATATTTTCTCTTACCTGTCCAGCTGAGGAGGGGAGTGATAGAGCACCTTTTGTGGGTACCTGGTATCCAGCCAGAGTTAAACCACCAGATTATACTTCTTTTGATGCAGCCCAGAAAACTTCAAGGACAAACAGATGAAGTTTGATTCCTCCCCAGGCTAGAGGGTGGTGGGAGGCTCATGTGAGCCTGGTGCCCACCCAGCAGAAGCACCTCTGCCTCTGGAGCTGCAGTGGTGTCAGCTGTACCCTCAAGCATCAGCACATCACCACAGCTCACAGACCAAATTCAAAAGAGCCAAGCTGTAGTTTTCAGCCATCCAGAAAAGAGCAGAGGGCTTGCTGCTAGAAGCATGCAGGGGTTAGGAATTTAACAAACAGGAGGTAAAAATCAGCCTCCAAACAGGAGCCTCTACCTCTGAAGTCACTGCATTTAGAATGTGTGTATATGGCTGCATTTGCATAAAACACTGAAATTACTGAGTGCAATGTTGTAATGTTTACTTTCCAGAGCCTGAGGGAAATACCTAAATTGATTTTAACTGTGCAGAGGATTCCTTTCAAGAATGCTTTTTTAAATGCCTCCTCAGACCTGTTACTTGTCTTTTCCCCTTTTTGTTTCCCACCAAATTTTAGGTTTTAGCACAGCTAATAAATAAAAAGCATAATTACAGGTTGCATACACTACTGCTGAACAAATGCATTTTAACAATATGCCTGCCTGCCAGTTTTGCTTGCTTCTCATAAATGAGCTTGCTTTGTCATGGCAGAAGTGCCCACCATAAGAGTTAATTTATGCAAATTTTGGATAATATTCAAGTTTAATTCTCTTTTTTCCCTTTCTTTTTCCCCCAGTCATTCACTTTATTCTAAGACTGTCATTCACTGAAGGAATAGTAAAGCAGCATTTGATTTAGGAGAGCAATCACAGTTCATGTTTCAAATCCTGAATATTCACAATAAGCTGAGACAAATTATTACAGAATTATTCATCAAATTGCTTTGAATAACAAATAAATGTTGTGGAATTACAGTCTGTGCAGACTTTCACAAAAAAAGCAAATACAGCAAATGATTTAAATAAGTTCTTTATTGCTAACTAGAGTTTCTATTGCTATACTCTTGGATTCTATAAGCTGCAAGTTCCTTTGTAACTTATCCCATTGATTTCAAGGGGATGATCAGTACTGGTTCAACTGGCAACATAAGAAATTTGCCATGAAAGTGCCCGGCAATAGAAAAGAAAAATAATTTGACAGCTTTTCCCAGTATCTTTTTTTTTCTGGCCATAGGCTAGAAGTCCTGAAAAGATGTACTTACCCTCATGAACCATAAAGCAAATTTAATCACTTGGGTCTTGAGTCTGTTTATAAACTTACATCAAGGGCTAAGGAGCTGGAGTTTGACCACTTAATATTGAATTCTCTGTACACTTGGCCAGCCTTAGAGGACCATGAAAACCATGTCCTTAGGTGAGCTGGGATGCCTGGCCTGTGAATATAAAAGGCATGCTACCTCTGATAACAGCAGCTACAGGGATTTGTACAGCCTGAACTAAGCAGGCAGGGACTGAGCAGAGGCTCCAGAAGACTAATTCCAGATACTGGCTGACAGTTATTTTCTCTAAATTCCTACTTAAATCACTTTGGTTAAAAACTATTACAACCATTTATTTGTATTTTGCTTAGCAAGGATTTGTTAGCATCAAAACTGTAGCCAAAATTCAGTTGGTTACATTTGTTTTGGTAGAAGTCCACATGGGGACACTGCTGCAATAAATCTGCCTGATTTTGAGACAGATCAGGATTGAAGTGCTATAAAAGTACAGATAGTTGCAAAATCAGAATTTTTCACTGGTCTCTTAAAAAGGTAAAGGTATTTACAAGTAGTGTGCAGCACAATGAAACACAGTTTTCTTGTAGGTTGCAGCAGCAAGCTCTGTCCATCCCTCCTAAAGTTCCCTGTATCACAAATACACATTTTCAGGAGAAAAAAAAACAACAAAACTTTTCAAAAATCCAGAGAAATGAGATTGGCATTGATCATTAATGTTCTCTGTTGCAGATGCAAAGATAATTAATGTAATTTAGCACATCTAAACTAATATGCATACAGATATAAACAACAATTCAAATCTTTTAAAGAGTGCAAAGCTGGTGCTTATTAGAACCGTTCATAATCATTCCTATTTCAAGTTCTGCATGAGAATGTGCTGTAATGAGGAATTTAAAATTTTCTAATTAGACATGATTTTATAAAAAAGACAGATAATTAAAATAGTGAGGATTACACAGAGAAGGATGAGAAAACACTGTAAAACAGACAGAAAGGAAGAAAAAGGGTGTAAATAAGGTAAAAACCCACAAAGCATCACTGATGTATCAAATTTATCCTTCAAAATTTGTAATGTACTGCTGTTTTAGGTTTCATGGCGCAAAAAGCTACTATCAAACATTTTTTATAAGGTTACGCTAGCATAGGTAGATTCATACTGACAATTTTATTTGATTAAAGGATGCTTACTAAGCCTTGGAGTTTATTTTCATAAGTTTTAGCACTCCAGAACAGGAAATTGAGGTCTATAGACCATTGCTGCTAAAACTGATCAAAACACACAGATAATAGATTTTAGCTGTAAAGCCATTTCAGAGCTATTTACCCTGATTTATATTCAGTGAGAGATGGGAACAAATAAAAAATATTTTCTATATAATTTAAAGAAGGAGGGTGATGTTCTTCTGCTAAGAGATGGGAAAGGGAAGCAGTTGACTCTACAGTGTGCAATTCTTTCTCTGCCACCACCCAGTGTGGGTGCCAGGTGGGATGCTGAAGGCGTGCTTATTCCCCAGCAATGCACAAAACCCACTCTACAGAACAGGCTGTTTGAGGATGAAGGTGACAGAAGATAACTAACCCTTGTTAGCAGGTTTCATTTGCACCCCAAGGGAAGAGTGGTCCTATTTCCTTTTTTTCAAGGCATTCAAGAAGATGAGTTCATTTTGCCTTTGTAGAGATAACAGAGAGATTTTTAAAGGCTTGGGAATGAAGCCTTAACTAGGACACTCATTTTGTTTTGTGTTGTCACTGAACCAGCTGATTTTCCACAATGGTTTAAGCAATTTCCAGATTGTAACAGGGGGTGCCACACTCTGGATAGATACTGAGCAAGTGCATCTCCAAAGAGTTGCTGCATTTCCAAATGCTCCATACCAGTGGGAGAAATTCGAGGAAGTACATATGTTGCTTCTAGCTTCCACAATATTTTGGGTGTGACTGACTAGACTCATATGTTCCCATATTTCACCAGCAGATAAGTATTGGACTCAGAAACAATTCCACCCTATCAATATGAAAGTGATGTGTGATGCCAAGAATGTTATTACTAAAGATCTTGCCAACTACCCTTGATCAATAGATGAAGGTCAACTCACTCAAATATAAAACTATTTCTGATCAACCAGTTCTTGCTACATAGCTGGGAAATTGTTTTTTATTTAGGAGCTAATCTGCCTGTATAAAAATGCAATATTCCTTTTACTGATAAATAAATAACCATCAATGTTGCAAGTGATAATGTTTATTTTGTGAGAATTTATCATCTTGGCTAAATCTATGAATGAGATCAAACAGAAAACATTCAAAACTCATCCCAAAGTGTACTTTCTGAGTAAAGAGAACTTAGTATGATATCTTGATGGCCTTGTTCAGCAAAAAAATAACTGATATGTTGTGGCAGATAAAATCTATCTTTCTTCTTTCTCTTGCAAATAAAGATAAAAAAGCTTGCTTTGAAAGAGAAGTCTGAAATTTAGCTAAAAAACCCAACAATAGCTAAACTAGAACCTCTTGAAGGAAACTAAAATGATATGGAGCAAAAGATACTTCCCTTTTTCATACTGTAGCTAGTGCTGACTTGCCATCGTCTCTTCTCTCTTTTTTCCTCATCTATACACTGAGAGGATGTCTCCAGCTTCTGGCACTTCCATTTTAAGCTTCAACAGTAGAATTTCTGTAAGGATCTGGTACTGATGCTGGTTAAAATGTAAGCAGTGGCAAAAGGCCACAGGTTTCTACAGTTTCTACAGGTGTGCAGTTCAAAGGATTGATGTACATGTTCAAAGGATTATCTCATTTTCAGTAGTCAGATCTTTTAGATTGTCTTAGCTGTGTGTGTGACAGCACCAAACTCCATCACAGTCCCATCAGTTTCTGCTCCAGCATGATCATATCAGGGATGCTTTCTCATGTCATCTGTCTTCCTCAGAGAATGAAAATAAAGTTTCAAAGGAAAAAAATGGCTCATCAGCTCTGTTTCTCTACTTGGCTCTGCAAATTCTGCAGCAGAGAAGATGGGCGTGTTCACACCATTGTCCTGTTAGAGGTGGTTTTGTTCCTTCACACTTCCTTTGAGGTCAATCACACATGAATGCTGGTGAACAGTGAGGCTTGCTCACTCCTCAGGGTTAGAGGTAGTTTGAACCAAAGTGGCTCCATGAAGACAAAAAAGAATGACTTTTAGCAAATAATCAAAGTCCAATTTTTTTCTGACAGCTTGGTAATGGGGGAGCTTTGGCTTTGAAGGCACAGAGCTGGAAACACCATTGTGAACATTTATGATAAGTGGTTTTGATAAAAACTCAGATAAGAAAATGATTCCTTTCCATAAGGTTCATGACCTTCAGGTTTGTCAAAAGGCTCAGAATTTATGGACATTGAAATTTTCTGAGGCACTGAGGTAAGGTGATACTTGTCTTGGCTCAGCAGGCTTTAATACAAAGTCACTTGAGGTGTGGGAGTGGTCCTACAATGCCATACCTCATTCTGTCATAACAGGTGGATTCTCATATTTGATTTCTCTATTAAAAGAGTCTTTGTGCCTCAAAGGGCAGAATGGATGTGTATCACGTGTATCTACTTCCTCTCCTTGTTGCTGAGCTGTATCTACAATGGCTTTTTAGCAATCCAGGCCAGGTTTCAGAGGCCTGCTATTCATTGGTCTAAAAGCAAGTGCCAGAGACCACCCTGAGAGCCACAGTTAAATGCTCTCCAACTTTCAAGACAAACATTAGTGGCTTTAATCCCTAGAACTCAGAGATGCTTTGCTTGAACAGGGACCACTGAGCTTGACTTCTACGTACAGATGTGCAGGGCTGGCAATGACAAAATCTCTATCAAGAGATGCAAAATGTTTCTATATCCAAGTGATACTAGAAACTACGTCTGGCTGCTCAGGGATTTTTGACTGATGGACTAACACAGAAAATGGAAGGTAGAAGAGGCAATCAGAGATGTGTGATAAAATGTAGTTCTCATCATTTTACAGTTTATTATATTAAACAGTGTGTTTATGTGGTATGAAGAGCACAAAAATATCATCTCTCAATAAAGCATTGCTCTGCAATATTTTATTTGAGAATTTCATCAGGGCCAATGAGACCTAAATAAACCCCAAGATGCAAACAGCTCATTTGTTACTTGCACTTTAATGTTACAATAGCATGTGCTTTTGATGGTTTTATTTTATTAAAAAAAAGGTGAGTGAATTCTTGTGTCTTCTCATCCAAATGTCAAAGATTCATGAATTAAGCTTTGTTCAAGGTGAACAATAATTTCAAAATTGTTTTTCTCCTTAGTGAACATCTGATCTGTTCCTGTCAAAATGCCTTCTTAAGATGTCTCTTCCTGCTTTTTCCCAGTAGATAGTTTAAACTGGAGTATGCTTTGAAAGGTTGTCACACTATAGATGTGGGCTATTGGGAGCTTTAGAAGGTAAGTCCTGATTATTGAATATCCTTGGAGAATGTGGAAGCTCCACATGAGAAGAAGAAGGAAAAAATAGCGAAAAATCCTCTGATGGAAATAATTTGTAAGTAGAGAGACTGGCAAGGATTATCTAAGAAAGAAAAATGTTGAGTCTTGGACATTGAAAGTCATTATTTCACACCGGTACAAAGCAGAAAAGGACTGTTTTTTAGCAGAACAGAGAATCTGGCTTTCACCACTGCTGTAATCCCCAGCTACAGAGGTGTGAAATGTTTACTTAGAAAGTGCAATTTTTCACAAACGACAATGTAAAAACATTCATACCTATGGGAAAACCCTTTTCCATACATGTGTGAATGTATCTAAACATCATGAATTCTATCCACAGTTGCAGGAAGAAATATCTCCTGGACTGACCTCTTTCCCTGTATCTCACTGGGGACTTTGTCCCCGTGGGTGAATTCTGAAGTGGATTCCTGTTGCTTCTGCTCCCATCAGGAGCTCCCAATCTTGTCTACCATCCCACCACAGTGTGGCTCTTCTCCTTCCCAGTTCCATCTACCCTGGGGCCAGGATGATTTTCTCCATCTCTAATTCAAAAAGTACTAAGTGTAGGCAAAACTATTAGAAAAGGCAAAGACTAATTCAAGTTTGGTAAAAGCAGTGTCCTACTCATCTGTTTGCTTGAGACCTTTGGAGATTAATGGCAGCCCAACCAGCCTTGGATTATCCATTCGGAGCCACATCTCACCTGATAATTGAGTTAAACAACTAGGTATTCCTATAGCCAGAATGCATGAAGGGGATGATAAGGGAAGAGTGATTTACAATCCCTTGGTATCTGAAAGGTGTAGCATTCTATTTAACAAATCATATTCCTCTAGATTGGAAAACATCATAAACACATTGGAAAGCCTTCAGCCCAGACCCATCCACCACATGTATTTTTTTTACATTTTAATTTAGCTATCTGTTTTGGATTACATAAATAATAATAATAAAAAAAAGAATTCTGTATTTTCTTTCTAAAATAAATCAATTCTGCTACATTGGAATTACCGATTAGATTGAGCATTAGGGACTGTATAAACCTGCATCTTTAACAGACATGACAACATTTCTCAATGAGAATCAAGCAGTTTGCAGTGACCTTCATGTTGATCAGTGGGGGGTCAGTACTGGCATTAAATCATTTTGATTCACAGATGAGATCAACATATTCATATTTGTTTGCCAAATGTGTATTTTAATTTAAGCTTCCTCTGATTGATGCATGTAATTTATGCTGCTTAGAACTAAGGCATCATATTTTTCTTTTTTCCTAACTAACCGGGGGAGACTTTCTTGGAAACAGATAAAGGAAAGAGTCCAGTAATTTGTAGCAATGTGACTACAGCCACACATGTTCTAGAATTAATGTTCTTCATTAGGGTGAGGAGTATCAGCTGTATATATACATCAGGATTTTAATTAACTTGGTCCCCACAACAGGACACATGATTCAAACTGTTTTTCCTTTCTTTCGTATTAGATAAAAAAAACCCAAAACCAACATGATGTAAAGTTAAAACAGAAAAACAACAAAAAAACCAGCCCCATGCACATGCAACAATAAGAAACAAAATCTAAGAGTTTTAGTCAAGGTCAAGAATATTTCTATAAGTGAGAGTTAATCCTCAGGAGTAACTTGGCACTGATGGCTCACAGAGCAGTGCTCTGACTGAGAGATTACCAGTTCTATCTACCTTGTGTAGCCCAGTCTCACACAAGGGTAATGACTCATTCATGGGATTGTTGAAATCTTTTTTATACGTTCTTGGGATGGACACACTTTCATTTGCAAGTGGTTTGTAAATGGCTACAAAGACTGCAATTGCCCCATACTCTGACAGATTGGTTGCTTTTAAGTGAGCCCTGAACGCACTGTCCAGTGGAAAATGCATCTTACACTGCAAGTGACTTGTTCACATTTCCCCTGACCTCTGTATAACCAAACTGATGACTGGAGTTGCAGCTGTGTTGGACAGAGACACCTTTCAATAACCAGGTTCAAGGCTCCTTCCAACCTGGCCTTGAACACTTCCATGGACAGGGCATCCACAACTTCTTTGGGCAATCTGTTTCAGTGCCTCACCACCCTCACAGTAAAGAATTTCTTCCTAATATCTAATGTAAATCTAGCCTTGTTCAGTTTAAAGCCATTAACCTTTGTTTAGTCCTAGGCATGTTTGAGCATGTGTGTGTATTCAAGAGAGAGAAACAGATAAACTCACATTCAGTCCCTTACACACCTCTCCAGGGTGCACATACTGCTGGTTAGAGCAGGCAATTCAGGGAGAATCTCCTTGCTCACTGAATGCAAGGCTTTGCATTTGAGGCTCACTGGTCTTGGATCAGCTCCAGGGAAGGAGCTGCAAAGATGGTCTTTATCCTTTCAATAGAAATTGTTATTATGCTAGAGGATACCTGTGCCAGGCGCTAATATGGAATTAGCTTGATTTACAGAATTTGCGTCATATTGTCAGCTTGGGGCCAAGGCAAGGTAACCTGAACTGTTGCACCTTTTCTGATTTGTAAAAGAGCCCATGATTGAACACAAATGTCAGAACTGCTGTGGCTGTGATCCTCACCTCTAACAAGGACTGCATCACAACAGTGAGACACAGTTTATTTAATTGAAGAAATTCAAAAGACATGGACAAAGTGTTCATGCACCTAAATCTTTTGGAGTTAAATTTCGCATAATTCTTGCCTTCTGACCCAAATTCAAGCTGAAGTCTGACTTTTGATTACATACCTCCTACCCCATCTATTTTAGATATCCAAGATGTAATTCTGAGTGACTGATATCCTAAATTCTTCATACAATCAACAGAAGAGCTATATTGATGGAAAGAGGTAGACTTAATGCTAAAATTAGGACAGATTCCCATAGGTCTGAACAGTGGAAAATAGATACACTGCAGAGAAATATGAAGGATCCTAACATGCTGACAAAATATCCTAGGGAGCTTTGCAGAAAGTCTTAAAGAGTATAATCCTTATAAAGGAACACTGGTCTTTGTTTGCTGTTTTCCAGTAAGTCTTTTTTTTTATTTGTGTCTAGTACCTTAAACTGTCCTGTTAACCAGAGTAATAGAAAAGATGACTGTTATCAGTCTGTAGACACTGGAGCCAGCTGATGCTTTAAATCTTTGAATTTCTGATAAGATAAATTGCATATTTAAAGGACAACAAATTACATACCATTATGTTTCACTATGTTACAGTGATTTAGAATATCAGTTCGGATTATTTGCTTTTTTAATAATTATGCATTTTGCTATTATAGCACACATTTTCAGTTGATAATAAAAGAAAAGCCATTTTTTTTTGGTTTAACACAACGTTTGAAGCTTCTCTGAGAACACAACAATTCACTTTATTCTAGGGGAATAATGTTATTGTTTTGATGGCAAGAAGAAATTGAACTGGTTGGTTATGTCTGTTATATAATAAATCAAGATGTTACAGTAAACCTACAGTACATCTAGAGATGTATGCTTGGAAGCAGATCTGGCAGTCAAAATCCAGCTTGCACAGCCCCTTTGTTTATGAAAATCACAGGTCATCAAAAACCTGCCTATTATCAAAGCCATTTATCAGCTGATTATCCCCATACCATTATTTCTCGCATCGTTCTATCCACCAAAAATTTGGAAATATTGACAAATATTTCTTAAAAAAAAGCAGCTCACGCTGTCTCTGCAGGTTGATCGGATGAGCTCTCTCTCATACATCGGAAAGCTGACTACTTTCCAACAACTTGATTTCACAAATGGAGAAACAGCATCTGTTTTCCTGCAGCTCCACATATGGCTCTGGCTGCTGCTGCGCGGAGCTGAAGCAGGTAGTCCCCAGGAGCACCTCCCTCCGGAGCCCTGCAGCCCCCCGGGACCGGCCACCACCGCTCGGCCGCAAGGGACACGGCTTCCCCAGCCTCCTGGGAGCTGTGCTCCGTCAGCATATGCAAAACATCCCTCCCAGCCTCAGCTTGTGGGGAGAAATACTCAAACGTGTATTTAGGACTCCTTCGCTTGCCTGTTTGGTGTGGTGATTTCAGTGTATCGACTCCAAGGCACGATTGCTCAAGGACTTTAGAAAATGTCTAGCTGTCATCAATGGAGCATGAGGGGACTTGAAATAATTTGCAGGCTGAGGGGTGTGTGCACGTGGAAAAACGAAAGAGGGCAGCTATGCTAGAATTAAGATAAAATGCATGTACTGTTCCTTCATGGCACATGATTATTTTTGGCTCTGCAAATATCCAGCAGCCCTCCATGGTCCATTCAGGAGTCTGAAGCTGAAGTCAAATAAAAATATCAAGATGCTTATTTTTGTCCTTTTTTTTTTCTTTGCCTTTTATTTTTTTTTCCTTTTCATAGGCTTTGTGTTCTTGTGAAGGTCAAGGGACTGGCAGTGTCAGAAAGTGAATTTCTGAATACATCTGCAGTCCAGGTATATTTCAGACAGATGCTCTCATTCTCAGACTGCCCTGCCAGTGACCTTAACCCTGATTTGGAAGGACAACTCAATCTACTATAAAGAGGAAAGGTGATTTAGTCTCCAGCCATGCTGATAGAGTCTTGAACCTCTCTGAACAGAGTTTGTCATTTGTGCTGAAACATCAAGTCATTTGGTAATTTGAACTATCTCCCACTAGTGATTAAGCTGAGACTAATTATTAGTCTTTCCCTCTAAAATCTGGCTCAGAATAATCCCAGTGATAAAATTTTTCTCTATTTTCCATCTCCATAACAAAATGAAATGCATAACTATTTATTTAATCATCCATCTATTGTTTCCAACTATTAAAGGCCAGACACAAGAAAAGGCAAGACAATTTTCTGCAGCCATTGTTGGAGACTGCATTATATCAGGTTGGAACTTAAGAGAAATCTGATTTGTTCAAAACTATCATTCCTTTCTTCAAAGCATTTATCCACATCTTCAAACCCACCAACTGATCCCCAAAATCTTAAAAGCAATTTGGGTCAAATCTAGCATCTTTAAATAACTGTAAACCCTCTGATGAGGTGGAATCTCAGCTCATGGCAAAAAAAACCCACCATGGTCCAGGAGAAATGTTGACTCAAGGCAGCAACAAGGCATTTTAAAGAATAGCTTAAAGAATAGCACAAGCTTGGAAGCCAGATGCTTTGGGGAAGGAGGAAGTAAATAAAGCCATGGTTATAGTCCTCACAGGAAAATGACTGCCAGCAACACCTCAGGAATGACCTCAGATGGACAGGGCCAACAAGTGGGTCTGGAGAAGGTGATGGCAGTCAAGTAAGAGATAAAGAATGAGTGAATATGAAGAGAAAGTGGAAAGAAAGGGAAGACAGAAGAAAAAAGAGAGGAAAACAGAGGAATTAAAGACAACGAGAGGATGGATACAGGGGAAAGATAGTGTCAAATGTGCTATGTGGAAAATCAGACAACTCCTCTGATCTCTTACTTGAGCTGAAGGAAAACAAATTTCAACATGATTTTGTTTGATGCAGGCAAAAGAAACAACCCATTACTGAAATCTGTGACAGGCTACAGCATTAATCCACTTTTCTGTGTCAGCAAAGAGCTGCTAGTGTTTAAGTAGTCAGGGCAGACATCAGACTGTGAGGGACAGGGAGAAAGAAATGCCAACTAGACTGCTCTTTTGCAGGGGGGTTAAACTCCATTTTCAGTAAGGCAGGAAACCGAGAGAAACCAGAACTTACCATGGTTCCATGGCGAAAAGACAGATGCATTGCTTTGCTTGACTTCTTGTGGCTCTAATCTTTCCTTAACTTAGTCAAATATGTGTTGTGAAGCAAATGGTCTCTGCATTCTCTGCAGAACCAGGGCAGGTGAAGAGTCCACTGTTCCCTGAACTCAGAGGGAATGACAAGTTTGGGTTTTAGGGGGTTGCACCCTTTCGTATTTAGGAGGTGGCAGAGTTTTCCTATCAGTGTGTAGTAATCTGGGTACTTCATTTGGAAAAATACCAGGACCTACACTGAAACTGAAAGGCCAGGAGGGAAGCAGAGCCCTGGCGTGTTCTGTGCCTGCCACAGACGGGCACTGTGGCGAGCAAGCCACGGGCGTCTGCTTTGCATGGCTGCTGACTATCTTCTAATGAACTGAAATACCAACACATGGAAAATTATGTTGGAGCCATTTAATAGTTACCTTCAGCACTTGGAGAGTCAATGCACTGTACAGTAAGTACAGAAATCCAGTGCTTTCCAGAAAATTTGCAGAATAGCGCAAATGATTGTTGTACAGTTGCACTCTAAGTGCAAAAGTTTCTGTTTGTTTAAAAATCTCCATTGTGAACATATTATTAAAGACATGTTTTTATTTGCTTTTTGGTAGAGTTGGCAAGTGGGAACCATTATTTCTGTCAGGCTGGTTTATCCTCTTTGAAAAGAAAATATCCAGGTCCAGTCAAATATAACAACAGCTTATAGAAAAAACACCGACATATAAACAATGGAAAAACAGGCACTGCAATAATTTTAAAAATCTGATTCCTCTTTCAGCTCTGAGGTCTGTGTTTTTAGGTTGATTCAGGCTTCCATGTAACACTCATTTCACTTAGTGAAATGCTGTGGATGTATTTGAAAAGGCAAAATTTCTCCCTTAGAGAGCAGTAAATTTTCAAAGTGTTTGCAGTTTGATCTTTGCAGATGGATGGAAAAAGGAGGGAATCCACCTCAGAAATTATTAGAATACTGTCATAGTATCATTCATCTTGGCAAAAGTTGACTGAGCAGATGATGATGATCCACTTAACTTGGACTCAATCAAAGGTTTTGCTATTTTCATTTCACAGGCCAGATGTAGCTCATCACCAGTTGGAGCTGATTTCAGAAGAGGTGTTAGAGTTTGCTGGTCCAAGAGACGATCTGATCCAGGCATCAAAGGGAGCCACGAGAGAAGTGTGTACTCTCCGCGCTGCCTGCAATTGTCTGCAGTGCCGCTCGCTCGCTCCCGACAGCCCCACGCCACCATCCCAGAGCAAGGGCTCCTTCCCTCCCCACCCCAAGGTACCATCCTGCTGGCAGATAGCTAAAGAGTGCAGACTTGGTGCCTGCACAACAGTGAGAAGGAATTACTAATAAACACAATCTTGTGCCCTGGGAAAATCAGGAGCCAGCTTCCCGCTGTGTGTTCGCTTGACTCACCCACACCCATACACTCAGCAAGGAGGTAGCTATGTCCTCTCACTTCTCCTTTGTGCCTTTTAAACTTTTTCACTCTTTCGTGGGGAACACATTCTACATTCATCTGCAGTATCCTGGTCTTTCTGACCTGTGCCAGGAGCTTTGCTAGTCTAAAATGACTGAAATGCTCTATTGCAATGCCCACAGCATTCAAGATGCAAAAGGTGGATCAATACCCCAGCAAGGTGAAAAAACTGTGTGAAAATTTTTCTTATCCTTTCTTATGTCCTAAAAAAAGTGTGCCTGAAACATTATTTATACTTACTCTTTCCTATTTCTATCATTGATTCTAATCAGAGTTCAGTACTTTCTTGAAAACAAAAGCCCTTGCAAGCAGTGATAAATAGATAATGTCAATTACTGTGCTATTTGCTTTTTTTTTTAATTTTAGACTGTGATTCAGCTTCATACAGAGGGTCCACCTGAGACACTGTGAACTGCAGAATTTTCTGGTGTATACGTTTTTCCTGATGCTTCATACAGGGTGACTTTTATCTCTCATAGATTTTCTGTGAGTGGGTCATGGGAGTCTCAGACCTGTTTATAAAACATTTATAAGATGTTTATTAAAAGCATTAGCAACTTAAATATCTCTATCTGATAATGTTTCTACTATTTTAAGTCTCTGACTGGATAATCTTAAAAAGGCTCTAACCAAAAAAGCAGGAAATCTTCATTAGGATGTCACAGTCAAAACAGTTGAAACAGTTGTTTGGATTTTCCAGCATATTTCCAGCACAGATTTATGCTGGAATCAAAAATGGTAGTCCAGTTGCAGACTTTACAAGGTCAAAACTTTGCCTGGTTATGAAAACAGACTTTCTAATGGTTTCTTACAATGTTCTGTTCCAATAAAGTCTATTCAAATCTACCTACTCCACGAGTGTGAATGGGTGAACCAATTGAAATTCCCATTGTAACAACATATTATATAATATTAGAATAGCAAATATATGTATCAGTGTAAGAAAAGATGGGCTGTCAGTTTTGTGCTTCTCCTTTCACATTTCTTCATTTTCTTCCTTATCATCATGCCAATGACAGCAACCAAAAAAAAAATTCAAAGAACGAAAAAACCAAGCCACCATTGCCCCGGCAATCACCATTTGGAACATTTTCATAAATGTTCTTTTCAAGACATGCCCTACTCAATGAAATAGATGCCTGAAATCATGCATACTTCAATGTATTTCCTTTCACATTCCTTCTGGACGTGTATTTATATGCCAACTCGTCTTCATAAATTTCAGACTGGCCTTATAATAGCACAAATTAATGATGCCACTAGAAAAGAACTCAGCTGCTTTCATAGGAGCAATAATCATGTCAGAGGTGCAGTTGGCATGAAGATGATTGAGTTGCACCTCTTCTCTGAGATATTTTGAGGGATGAATCATCCCTTACATAACATATAGCAATGGACAAATTTTCCGTGTTACTCTGATACCTCATGCCATCACATTTAATTGTGTAACAGTCAGTCACTACTGCATAAATTTGCTTCCTCAGTGATTTGTTGTAAGACCATGGTAGATGTGTTCTCGGTAAGCTGATCCGAGATTTCAGGAGACACACGTCTGACACTGCACTGGATGGCAGGAACTGCAGGAAAGTGATGCACCTTCCTGGAGACAAACTCTCCTTCTGACTTTTTGATGGGAGGGAGCTCCTCTCTTGAACATTAACTCCTCCATTGTGAACAATTAAATGGTAAAATTACAGACAATAAAAAATCACTTCACTCTAAATATAAGGTCCTTATTACACATTTTGCCTAACAGACTTTTTGATATCCTCTTATATCAAAATTTTGCTTTACTGCTTGTGACATTTTCCAGGCTATGCCTTGCATCTCTCTTTAAGAAAAGTTTAGATTAATCATTCATCTAATATTGTGAGCTAAATACACCCACCAAAAGCCAAATGATCTTTCCGTACCACAGTGCAGCTACAGCATTGCTGATATGACACACACTTTCAAGTTGGTCTGCTAGAGCATTCTTTTGCTTACTGAATATTTTAATAAGCCAGAGTTCACTTTACACAAGGAATATTTTTACTGAAATTTTTCATTGTGGGCTCTGGTGAAGAAGGAAAATACACAGAAGAAGTTTAAAATCAATAGTTGGATATTAATTAGCTATTATTCAGGTGGGTTCCACCCCACAAATATTGGCCTTCCTTAGAGAAATGTTTTTAACAGGAAACTGTCGATCTGGCAGGGTGCATCAGGCTGCTGTTTCACATAGTGCTTCACAGAGTATGGAACAGTTATCAACCACCCACTCTTCAGAGCTGATAAGGGCTCACATCAGCTTAGTCTGTGACACCCCAATATGCCAGGGAGTTGCCAAGTGTGTTTATATCTACACTGAACTACATTACTGAGGCCAATTCATTCTGTTTAAGTTTAGACTTGTAATTGAAGTGACCAAGTTGGCAATCCAGGTGCCCTACAACTTAGGCTGATTGAGTTTTGTGCTGATGCATTAAGATTCACACCCTTGAACTGCATCCCTCTTTCCATTGAGCCTCAGTGGGGTGCCAAAAGCTACATGGGATAACTTAAATTAAAATTTAATGAACTTCTGAAAAAAGTTAAGTTAAAAGGAGAATGCCTGTTAACAACTGAAATACCAGATCAAATCTCCTCTGATGAGGAGGGCAGTTGATTGGACTTTTAGTAACACTTATATTTCAAAATCTTCAACAGATACCATGTTCTTTTTACCAGAGATTTGCGGGTGCACAGATACATTATCTAACTTGTTCCATCCCACAGACACCTCCATGAGAGGTCACAGATGGTACCTAGTCCTGGTAGATATTTACTCTGGGGTAATGATTTTAACATGAGCCTTTACTGAATGAGTTCTGCACAGAGTTCAAGAGAGGGCTTATCTAATCCACAGCAATGCTGGGGAAAGGAAAATCTACAAACATTTACACAAGATCTTAGCAAACCTAAGTTGTTCAATGTACATGGGATCACATGTGAAATCTTTTGTATATCTCTCTGGATAAGCAGAGAGAACCGAGGGTGAATGATGGTTACAAAAGACACCTGACAGTATCTCAATAAATAATAACAAATAAAAGGCAAGTAAGTAAACTGCTTCTTTGCTTTTAAGTTGTTTCCAAAGTAATAGACAATTGCCTCAGCTGGCCATGTTCATTTGGTAGCTTGCCAACAAAAACAATTTGAGAACAGTTACTGCAAATGGTTGGACAATTTTTCTAAAAACTATTACTTGAAGAAATAATCACACTTCTACAAATGACCAAAATGACTTTACGGACTCTGTTTAAATAACCTGGTATTAATTTCCCTGGTTTTCCTTTTTTCTTAGTGTCCTTCTAGGGCAATCTGGTCCCAGCTGGTGGAAGGATCATGCATTTCCATACCTCTGTGAATAAAATGATACTATTCTTGGGGTTTTTTTTAAGCAATAAATTAGAACAGGGTTCTGTATTTTCACCGTAATGCTTTTGCCTCTGTAGTGAGGGAGTGAAACTCAGTAACTTTCTATTTTTATGTCTTAGTGGATGTTACTGCATGCAGAAAACTTCCTAACTTCTAAATATTATGGATTTGCTGGCTTTTATTGCATTTCTTGACAATGCAATCAATTTTTCACCCAGTTTTCTTTTAAGAAAGAAATGACAATTTTTATTTTTTATTTTTTTATTTTAAAAGAAAAGCCAACCTGATTTAAGGTCTGGATTCACACACAATTTTCTTTGGGGTATGGATGAGGAAAGACATAGAGCCTGAGTGACAGCTACATTATCAGAGGTGTGAAATGGGCTCCTCTTGCTAGACTCTCCCAACCCAACTGTGAACCTCCCATTGCACAGAGATTCAAACTTGTATATAAACAAAGCATGGGTTATTTGTTTCATGTATTCTCTCTTCTTGGACAATCTATTTCTTTGCTTTGGAATTTATTTTTGATCTTTATAGTCTGTCAGTTTAACCAATATATTGAAAGGAATTTGTAACATCCTCTTTGCATAGGTTTACCAAACTTTAGGTGCTTTATTTCCTTTGTTAACAAATATTCTCATACTAAATCCAAGTACACAGAAGAAAATGAACTTTGTCCCAGATGAAACCAGAACATTCAATAAAAGAAACATAATGCTCTTTGGCAATGCAGCCTCCTCACATGGCCTGCAATACATTGATTATTTCTATCACCAGTTTGTGGAAGCCTGCACAAACTGGTAAGCTTTCAGGGTCCGATACAAGGGGCTCAGTGTTTACAATATTAATCAGGTTCTGAACATTCCAGGCTGATTTTAGGGCCTTAAATTACAATTTATCCCTTTGGCAACACATCAGCTGCATTTATTTAAGCAAAAGTGTATAAAAAATTGTTATTCAAGAATTGGAAAGAATTGCTTCGTTTTCTCTTTCCAAAGAAAATTTGCATTGAATCTATAATGAGAGCCTTATTCAAATGAGCTGGTGTTATTTCCATGGAGAAATAAAATTCTATATGAGTATTTGTCACATAGTAGGTATTTTCCCCACTGTGGTTGGTTGACCTTGGCTGGAGATCAGGTGCCCACCAAGCTGCTCTGTCACTCTGCTTCTCAGCTGGATGAAGGTGGGGAGAAAATAAGATGGAAAGTTTGTGGGTCAAGATAAGGACAGGGAGATTGCTCAGCCATTACCATCATGGGCAAAACAGACTCAGGGAAAATTAATTTATTACCATTCAAATCAGAGTAGGTTAATGAGAAATAAAAACCAAATCTTCAAACACCTTCCCCCCACCCATCCCTTCTTACCAGCCTTAACTTCAGTCCTGATTTCTCTGCCTCCTCCCCCTCAGCCATGCAGGGGGATGGGGAATGGCAGCTGCAGTTAGTTTATCACACATTGTCTATACTCCTTCCTCCTCACTCTCTGCTCCTGCTCCAGCATGGTGTTGCTCCCATGGGAGACAGTCCTCCCTAAACTACTTCAACGTGAGTCCTTCCCACAGGCTCTTCACAAACTGCTCAAGTGTGGGACCTCATGGGGTCACAATTCCTGCCAGCCAACCTGCTGCAGTGTGGGCTCCTCTCTCCACAGAGCCACAGGTCCTGACAGGAACCTGCTCCAGTGTGGGCTTCCCTTGGGGCCACAGCCAACTCTGGGTACACCTACTTGCTCCCTTTTGGGGTCCTCTGTGAGCTGCAGGCGGATCTCTGCTCCCCATGGACCTCCATGGGCTGCAGGGACACAGCTGCCTCACCAGGGGCTGCACCACGGGCTGCAGGGGAATCTCAGCTCCAGCACCTGGAGCGTCTCCTGCCTCTCCTTCTGCACTGACCTGGGGGTCTGCAGAGATGTTACTCTCACATGATCTCACTCCTCCCTCCAGCTGCTCCTACTCCACGGTTTTTTTTTTCCGTTTCTTAAACAAGTTATCCCAGAGGATACCATCCTACCACCATCACTGATTGTCCCAGCCTTGGCAAGCTGCAGGTCCACCTTGGAGCCATCTAACATTGGCTCCACTGGACATGAGGGAAGCTTCTAGCAACTTCTCACAGAAACCACCCCAGTAGTCCCCCCACTACCAAAATTTTGTCACACAAATCCTGTACACCTCCAAAATTTCAAAATAGAACTGCTGTTATATAAGGCTTACAGAAGTCAGAAAGCACTCAGTTGTTTGGGATTGTTTTAATTGAAGGCTAGAACTCCATACGGCATTGAGTTTTTTGAATTAGGTTTTGTTAGAGATGTGACTCTAACAGCTGGGTAGTTAGCTGCTTTTAATCATATTATTCTCACAACTTGTGTCAGCATTTCCTAGAGCCACAGAAAGCTGCTCAGTATAGTAGAGATTCTAGTAAACAAAAATCAGTGTGAAATGTGAACAAAACTACACCAATGCAGAGTTAACAAAAGGAAATGGGCAAAGGTAAACTCCTCCTTACCCTCGACCTCCTGGTCTGCAAATTAGAGAGGGAAAGGGATGCAACATTGCAATGGGCACCACTGATGGACAGAAGTGGATGTGATTTACAGAAGCAAAGGTAAGTGGAGGTTGGGGGGGAATGTGGTAGCAGGGAAGATGAGGAAGCCAGATCCCAGCTGCTGTGTAACCATGGGCAACTACATGGCCTCACAGGGAATTTCAAAGGTGCCAGCACAACAGTCTTTGGGGTCTGCCAAAGAGCCAGATGCTGGTGCAGAGTGAATATTTTAGACTGTTTGCCATACTGTTTTCAGAATTCTACCTGATCATCTTCCCATCTCCTTTGGAAAACTCAGTGGTATGTTAATTATCAACTTCATAAAAGAAAAAGTATTCATGGTAAGCTTAATATGTTTGCAGAACTTTTGCTTAAATGCAAGACAAAAAAAAAAAGGACACCATTACAGTGCGTTAAAATTCATGGGCAATGTATAACATTCACAGCCTCTTTGATTAAAAATGAAATTCCTTCTTTCTGTAACACCCAGGGATTTTCATTAAAGCAAAATGAAGATCTTAACTGCAGCTACTAAAAGCAGCAGCTGGCGCTGAAACTGGTAGAGCTATACGGCCTGTGACGTGTTCTTTCCCTACTTTTCACCTCTAGTGAGGCAGCACATATCTTCCCCACCTTCCTTCCTTCTGAAAACCCTCTGACCACTGGAGAAATTTGAGAGTCTTGTAATAATTCGTGGTTAAGTTGCTCCAGTGAGAAGGGTAAACTGAAGGTATAGATTTGCAATTGGTAGATGCCTGTCTGTTGATTAGATATAACTCTGTTTTTATTTCCATCTCTCCTCCAGAGGATATAAAAGCAGTCACCTGTCAACCCAATCCAGCAATGAAATTCAGCAGCCTATTGTCCCAATCACTGCTTTCAATCACTCTAAACGGTCTCCAGAGACAATCATTATTATAGGACATGTTCCTAAGAGTAGATAAATGGAGCTCAACCTGCCAGCCTGCATAGGGAAAGATGGACAGTCTTGGCCAAAAATATGAAAGGGCCTGGAGCTTTATTGACATTTACATCAAAAATAGTTAGCAATGAAAGCAGCTGTTGTGGAGAGCTTTCACCACAACGTGTTTGGAATATGCTGTGAATTGAAATACAGACCTCCTGACAAGCAATTTACCTTCTGTCATTCTCCATGTGCTTGCAGCATTACCGGGTACTTGCTGTGATAGCCCACTTAAAGCTGCACATGTGTACAGTTTGGATGAAAGATTAACTGCAATTTGAGGCAGGAAGTAACGAATTGTGGAGTGTCATTCATAATGGCCGACATTGTCATCTGCGGGGTGACACCACAGCAAGAAAGTGCCTCTGTTGTGATGAGCTTATAGATTCAGATGTCACTCATCCTAATGAAGATCTGCCTACAGTTCTAATAAGCAGACTGTGAGACAGCTCAGGATTGCAAGCATTAATCTGCCTTGTTTGTTGACATTAACATGATGACTAAAATGCCATTATGCAAGAAATTCTTTCGAAAGCTATTAAAAAGGGGTAATCTTAAAAGGAGTATTACAGCCCAGAACAAAATATGTGCCAGGAGTTAATTTGCATGTTTACTCTTTTTATTTTCTATGCTGTATTGATTTTTTTTTCTCCTCTGAATAACTTAGGCTGCACAAAAGTTTTGGGTATTTCATGAGCATAGTACCACTTACGGTAGCTGAAACACAAACCCATGTGCTGGTTTTCCCTAATGCAAAATGTAAATCCATTAACCCCTGGTGCTGATGGCAGATTATGTTGAATCCAAATAACAATGCAATAAATATTTAGCTGATATCTTGCGAAAATAACAAACCCAAATCATGCCAAGCACACTTAAAAGGAAGACTTATGATAATATTTAATTTAAATAATTGACCTAATATATAAGTAGATTGGATTTTCTTTTCAGGCACAGAAATAAGCTGTTTCAAACTGATGTGGTGCTCTTGACTATGGGGGTCAATGGAGAACTGCCAAGGCTGATTTTTCCAAAGACATCAAGACTCTTACAAGTCATTATCAACTGGAATTGAAATAAATCTGTGTGTAAATCTCTGTTTAAAGAAGGCTAGAAGAAGGATATTAAGGATTTTGATCTTTATCCCTGCAGAAGTGGATGACATACATAAAAATGGATGTATGCCTGTCTTCTCAACTAAGTTTAAATGAAAACTGTATTCACCAGAAAAATCCAGACAGCAATCTAGTATATGCAGATATGGCATAAGATATTTTCTTTCTGGCTGCACCTAAGAGACCCGGGGGACAGGTTTTAAAGGACAGTGATGCAGATGGGTGATCTCTTTGTGTTTGTGGATGCTTAAACATTTTTTTCTTTACATCTAGTTGCTGAAACCAACTTGAAAATTCTTAATTTTTATGTAAGATACATTTAATCAGAACATAGATATTATTGCTGTCTGGATGTGGAGCAAATTACACTCAGCAGTAGGAGATTTGGATTGGGGATAGGTTAGTAAAAGATCTTCTAAAAAGGTTAAGCGAAATCTAGCGGCAGCTGTTACCTTTGTAATGTGTTGGTGGAGGATAAGGTGAAGGATTTATCCTGACATGTGTTTGTCCATATATCAATGGATACAGGTGAAGCAATTTAAAAACAAGGAGGCTCTGGAAGACATGCTGAGGGCCAAGGAAAATATGGACTGCATCTTCTAGTCTTTTGCATCTGTGAAATGGACAACACTAAACACTCATATCTACCAGAGTTTGGCAAGAGAAGAGTGGAAAGTAAATCCATGTTCTGTATGGGACCACTGTAGGCTGCTTCTAATGTGAGCTGGGAACCTTATTGCAATTCTGTGAGCTAGTGACTGAAGATTACATTCAACAGCATGGGTTTTCTCCCTTTGCACAAGGGTTATTTTCGCTAATTAGTCAGGACAGCCTTAGAAAGGTCCTTTTGTTGCGCTAATCTAAGCACATCTAATCTAAAATTACCTAAGAGTGCATTTATTCCATAGGAGATGGAGCTTCCTTCAGGAGGTAAAAGAAGTTTCTCTTTAAGGTGAAGGATAAACTGCCCATTTGTGTCAGGTTGTCATGGCCTACAGGTCAAGTCTCACGTAGCATCAAAAACTGACAGAGGCCTTCAGGTGGGGAAGACCCTGGACTCCAAATGCAGTAAGTGGAATGAGTCAGAAGTCTTGGAGAGGGTTTTGAAAGAGACAGAGCTCAAAGCAATTAGTTTAGAGAAGTCATGGTGCTATATTTTAAGCCCAGACAAATAAGAGAACTCCAAGGATAGAAATAACCCTAAGCATCAGGTTACAGAGGTCTCTAGAAAGCAGGGATCTGCTCTCCTTTCAAAGAGTCAAACTGAGCATGGGTTTATTAAATGATAGGATCTGGAGAAGATGGCATTTCCCTTCTCCACTGTTTCTAGGGCAGACTAAAAGCTGGCAAGTGTGAGGTTAAGGTCCATCACATTTCCCTTATTTGATGGATCCCCAAATTCCCCCTCAGACCTCTTGGCTGGTCAGGATTTTTGGTGTGAACTTTAGTCTTGTTGTGCATGCCTGGGCTTTTTCTTAGCAGGTGAGAACACCATTTCAAATGAGAGGGTTGTGCTGAATGGGCTGAGCTGCCAAGGACAAAACTCTCTTGTGCCAAGGATTGGCAGGAGGGCATTGGGGAGAGCCTAGGGGGGACAGGGGCTGGTCTCTGTCTGCCCCTCATAGTCTCGGTGGGCTACACTCTGAAAGGTCTGCACACACACACAGGGCTGCACCCACAGAGGCATCCACTCCTTGTCTTCTCCATACCTGTGCCGTGACTCCCCTGGCAGCACTGCCAGGCAGCCCCCACTGGCTGTTTTACCTGAGTGGGACTTCTGGTTCAGCCAGCACTAAGTCCCTGACATATTTCTGACTAGAGATATGCTCAGTCCCGAGGGGAACATACCTCGGAGAGCAGCTGCTTGCTGCTCATCCTACCCCCTGCACCAGCTGCACATCTCCAGAGCACCAGATGCACACAGAAGCTCTCATGGTGTCTATGCAGTGATCTGAACATTTTCAGTACTGAACAATTCTCCTGTTCTGTTTGAACAAGATTACTATTCATTTCTTAAGCCTGTGTCAGGCTGATGAGGACAGCACACAACTCAAATTTCAAGTCTCCCTGAGAGAATCTCCCTCTTGGAAAAACACTGTGCTCCTTCATGGTGGTTACTTGGCTGTTCAGTGTCTTAGGGGGGAGAGTGAAATGCCAGTTGTAAGGGCACTTTTAGACCTTTTGAAAACTATCTCACAGAATTTTCAGGGTTGGAAGAGACCTCTGGAAATCACCTCATCCAAGCCCCCTGCCAAGGCAGGGTCACCCAGAGCAGGTGACACAGGAATGCCTCCAAGAGGGATTTGAGTGCCTCCGGAGAGACACAACCATATCTCCACAACATCCCTGGGCAGCCTGTTCCAGTGCTCTGCCACCCTCAGTGTAAAGAAGTTATACCTGTTGAAATGGAACTTCTCTTGATTTAGTTTATGGCCATTGCTCCTTTTCCTGCCACTGGGCACCACTGAAGAGAGTCTGGCACCATCCTCTTCACACCTGCCTTTGAGACATTCATATGCAGTGATGAGCTCCCCTCTCAGTCTTCTCCTCTCTAGACTAAACTGGGCCTTCTCCCTCAGTCCTGCCTCACAAGAGAGATGCTCCAGACCCATAACCAGCTTTGTGGCCCTCCTCTGCATGAAATCTCAGTCCTGTGGCCATGAGAGTTAGTCCAGCCCATGGAAGCCCTGCTTAGGCTGCCTGCAAACCGATGTGGGTGTATGCCCACACCAGGGTCCTGCTCCTCTGCACAGGGGAGGTGCAGTGAAGCACCTGTGTGTTTTGTCCAGGCTCTGTACACAGGGAGCCTTTGGGGGTGGGGGTGTGGTGTGCATGGATAGAGGCTCTGGGATGGCAAGGTAGACAAGATGAAACCTCCTGAACCTCACCCAGACAGAGCCAGCTCGCTCGGGGAAAACTGCCTGGGTGTCACAGGCTGGCCAGAGGCTTGCTGAGTCCAGGCTGGCTCTGAGGGTCTACCTACACCCCTTCACCGAATAACTGGCACAGTCCAAATCCAAAGGAGTCACGGGTTCTCAATTCAGTGTGAATAGTGTTTATAGATTCAAAAGACACAAATATTTTCAGAACCACATGTTGGAACTTTTTTTTTTTTAGTTTATCACATATTTGTAATCAAAAAGGCTATTGAAATGTGTACACACTTAACATTTGTTTGTTTATGTGTTTCCAAGGAACAAAAATAAACATTCCAACATTCCAAAAACAGCTGAGATTTGGGATGAAGTGTTTCTTTTCTGGGAAGAAGTGAGGGACATATTTTTATTTACTGATAGAATCTAGCTGTCCAGAAATGTCCAAAAGTTTTAGGTTTAGAAGAACTGAGTCTGCAAGAACAGTATTCTCACCACACTTTTAATTCTGGACGCTGAGAGCAAAAACAGCTGATTTATTAGACACTTCTAGAAATGCAAGTTAATTATTGGCAGCTAACTACAGATTTTGGTGGTATAAATTTTCCCACAGATCAGACTGACTGAATAGGTGTGAACATGTTAATAATACCCAAATTATTTATTACTTTCTGTATTTAAAATAAGAGAGTAGAATTTCCATAAGGCAAAGAAAAATGATAGCTGAAAGTGTGAGGAGAATTGGGAGGAGAGATTAAAAAATTACGTGAGCAGGAGATTTTTTTAAAACAAAAGCAGATAAAATACCATAGTATATGTTTTTGTACAGACCCATATTATTTTTAACTGAGAGTTTAATCTGTTTCGAATTGATTCACTGAATAAAAATATTGCCTATTCTAAGCAAATCCTGATGCAGTTTTCACAGAGCATGGCAAAATTTCCATCAGATTACTTGTGTCTTTAATTAGGCCTTGTGCTGGGAAGAAGCTGACTGTGACCTTAGGGGTCAAGATGCAGGATCTTATTTTTAAGAGAGAGTAATAGTGGGTCATTGAACTGCTGGGTAAGTATTCAAAAGGCAGGAGTATTTGACTGCCTATTAAGTTTCTATTTGGATCTATGAGTAAATCAGAAAACTTCCATGAACCTGGATGGAAAATCATTAAAATTTCCTGCAAGGTAAAGGGAGGGAAGTTTAACCAGATGACCTCCAGGAGTTGCTTTCAACCTTAACCATTCTGTGAGTCTGTGAGCCTTTGATGTAACCAAGAAAATTCCCCCGGTGAGCAGACTGATCTGACAGAAATTCTGCAAGGGCCTTCTTGAATTTTTTCACATCAGAGAAAAGTACTGGCCTTAATAAAGGCAGGGAAGAAAACCAAAACTAAAGGTTTGAAGATTGTTTCTGTTCCCACAAGTATTAGGAGGACCAGCCAAATGAATACACTGGAGGATTTTTTTTTCTCATTTCAGACTGCATTAACTTTCAGCCAGAGCTATGTTGGATTATTTCTAGCTCAGAAGCTGGACCTACTTTTGCCTCCTCTAACAGTGTCATTAAACAGTAACACTATCTGGCAGCAACAAACAGCACAAAATAAGTCTAAGATTATCCAACAGCACACACAGCTGAGAACATTCAAAACCAGCTGGCAAATGTTTGGAGTTACTCCAGATTCTCATAGTTGTCTTCCTTAATGCAGGCAAAGGTAACAAATGTGTGAGAGGGGCCAAAGATCTCTGGTTTGCTCCCATGCTGTGCTTTTGCCATCAACTCAGAATATTCTGTGGTTCTGTGACACTGATTATTTGCTTAGCTTTGCTAACAAGGACACACAGCAATTTTCTTTCCTTAAACCCTTGAATTTTGTTGAATTTCAGCAAATGGTAGAATGAAGATTTTAAAAACCAACATCTATGAGCACAGTGTGTGACAGAAAGGAAATGTTCTTCCTGCATATCTTATCAAAACCTTGAAAACTGGTTGTGTGTGATGTTTCTTCATTCTGCTCAAAGGACCACACAAAACCATTCCTCCAAACCTGAAGTCTTATTGCCCTGAGAAAAATCCAGACTTAGAAAAACAAGTCCTTAATCAAAGGACTTTCCTCTTTCATGCCACTGTTGCAGGAGAAGGAAAGACTTCAGATAGGCATTGCCTGACACTAAAACCTGTTTCTCTGCCTCGTGGTAAAATCTGTGCTTGATACACAGATACGTATGCCCCCATGATTCCCTCTCACTTGAGACTGCTCATTGCTTGGAGCTGCAGTTCAAACCAGCAAATGGAAGAAAAGCTGGATTGCCCCAAACACACCAAGTACTGGCAGACCCTGCTCTGCCTGGCAGCAGCTGGCTCCTCCCCATCACACTGGTAAAAGAAAATTGGTGAATGTTATATTATTACGTATTTCTACTATTTCTAGCTGTCTTCAAATGGGAGGCATGCTTTTGAGATCAAGGACAGCTCCTTCTCCCCCATATCCCCAGCCTTACCAGGTTCCTCCCAAAGACTTGGGAGTTGCAGGAATCACATACCCAGTGAAATATCGAGGTTATTAGTTACTGCCAGGTTATTAGAGCTTCTGCCATTTGGCCAGTGTATTTTCTATGTGAGTAGCTAGATGAGAACATAATTTTCTGGCTAAGTTCAGCAGTTAGAAAGCGTAGGTGAAGTCCTGCAGCTCTTGGTCTCACACGTCTAAAGAGCAGAGTTAAAATGTCCCCTGTCAGGGAGGTCTTGCTGCTCTAGAATGAGGTGTTCTGTTCAGCATGGCCACAGGGCCTTTGTGGAGACCATCTGTGTCCCTTTCTGAGGACGATTTGGACAGAAGCTGCTGATTTCTGTGGGGGTAACACCCCACTAGGAGTCATGCAGCAAAAAAGGGAGAGCTTCTTATTTCGGTATGTGCCTTCTCTGGACTCTAAGTGTGATCAAGAGCCTTAGCATCTCCACTGGCAAAGGCTCTGAGAGGAGCTGTGTGTTGCAAGACAGAGGAAAAGATAAGCTATTGCTTAATATTCATAGTATGGCAGGACCCAGGAGCCTCAGTCAGCCTCAGGTCTCCCTTGTGCTAACCTTCATTCAAACATTCTTTGTCCTTTATCCTATTTATCTGTTAAAAGGTCTCCTCTTCCATTTTTAGATTTTTACAACTTTGATTTTTTTTTCCTTTCTTTCTCAGGGGCTTGTCACCTCTTTCTTTGTCTTGTTTCTGGAAATCAGTAGAGAAAACAGAAAAAAATATTTCATGTAATATGTTTCCTGGATTTTATGTGGTGACTAAGTTACAAAAAACGCCCCCTGCTTGGGAAAATTTCCTTTGAGATCTTCCTTTCTTATAACAGGAACAGTCTGAATGAGCAGTAATTTTTGTTTCTTTTTAAAGGCGTTTTCTGAATAAACAATTTTAGTTTGAAAGTTTTGCTTGACTCCCTTATGACTTTGAGAGTATTGGTTGCAAAAGTTACCCTCTGAACTAATTAATAACTTATTACTCTGTTTTGCAAACTTATCTTTATTCTGACGTTGTAACTTGGCTATCTCCATGGACAGCTGAGGGCTGTTTCATTCCAGGTATAAATTGCCCCAAGTCTGAGTGAGGAACTGGAGGAGACAGAGGCAAGGAGAGAGGGTTGGTTATAAATTTGGCTGAGACATCCAAGGAAACATAATTTCCAGGGTTTCATTCCAACTCACTGATGTGCAGACTAAGAAAAACCTGAGTGCAGTGGAACCAGCCAGTCCCACTGTGCTCTAATTTAATTATTGCTATAAACTGTCAAGTCTTTAGGAAGAAAACTGCAAGCACTGTTGAAGAAACAGCTGACAGCTTGTACTGTCCATTACAGGGAGCTGCAGTTTGCATGCAGTGAGACAGAGGCACTTCAGTGCCTCCTTCCATACCTGGCCCCCTCCTGCTCTGGGTCAGAGTTTGCTGCTGTTTTATGAGTTGAGCAAACAGATTGAGCAGGAGCTCTGGATGGCAGGGAGCCACTAGAGACCCACTCTCTGCAAGAAGTGACTCAGTAAGCCGTGGAGGGCTGGGAAAACCCTTGAGATGAATCCACACAGACAGACTTCCCAGCTGCATCATTCTCCTCCCCTTCAACTTCATCCTGTCCGCCTACCGTGTCCCCTTTGATCCAGACCCCTGGTGTTTTAAACCAGGCTGGGTCTCTCCTGCATCATGTGGCAGAGCCTGGATTCGGGCACGAATGACTAATGACAGCAAAGGGGGTGGAGCAGGAGCTGGGTTCCAAAGTTAAGATCTGAGATAAGGGAAGTCGTGGCCATGTAAGCAAACAAACCTTGGATGAGTAAGGAGAGTTCTGGAGAGAACAAATGAATGAATAAATAAACAGATAAAGTGCCTGTGTGAAGTTTTAAATAGTGCTCCAGAAAAACAGGAAGCCTTTAAAATATGAGAAGAAAGAGGCATTTGTTTTCTGTATGCAGAAAAATAAAGCCTCGACACTTTTATCTCCAGTCCCGGTGCACATGAGTGTAGGAGCAGGTTTCTGCTCTAACGAGGCCAGGGAGACACGGTCCAAGCTTGTAGCTTGAGCAAGTACCTGTGGAGGAAGGGTAGAGCTGTGTGTGTGTGTGTTAAGATGAAGACTGAATCAAGCCTCAATACTACTGAGATAATTCAATTTTCTCTCCTTGCCACTTGCTTATTATTTTTTATTAACTAACTTTTCTTGAACAGAAATACTGTTCAAGCAGCAGGTCTGGCTATAAATAGCTCTGAGTGATCAGTTTGAAGGAGTATGGAAAAAGAGTTATAATCTGCAGTTATCTGCTTTTGCATTTCACTGGCCTGTTTCGAGCTCAAATTCAATAATGTTTCCAAGTTTCTCTTTCATATAATAGAAGGGAGTCCTCACGTAAAGATATTTTAAATATCTTCTTGATATAGACATGATATAGACATATAGATATGCCATTTCTGATATGAAATGATGTAATTTTCTACTTGCTAATTTTTTCACAAGAAGAGCAAATAAAACTTGTAAAGTGTATTGCATTAAGAGAGCCCTAAGAATCTCTTTAACAATATTTGCAAATGTTTCCTAGTGAAGAAAAGTTTATGAAATGTGTTTAAATATTTATGGAATGTTAAAAATGAGGTATTAATTGGCAAACAACTTAATTAAAATGCTTTCTCGAGTAATTAGGAGCAAATACTTTCCTCTCTGTTTTGCATACCATTTGTCTTATTCTCTGTTTGATAAAGCCTGCCTGTCAGTCAAACTTTGCTGCAGGTAATTTTTTAGCTCTGTAGGGAAAATCTTCAAAAATTACATCTGAATTTAAAATATTTTTATTATCATTTTTGTCTAACAAATTCTCCTTTTTACTTCATTGCCTATATGTCCCAGTAAAGCAGCATCCTGGGAATTTAGGGCCTGAAGATGAAATTCTGCATCAAGGCATTACTGAGTTTCCAAAAATGCTCTCCTGAGAACAAACTGAATCAATCTAGAATCAACAAACAGTGCAGTTAATTAATGAGTACACCATAAGGGAGCTTTTTTAAACAATGTTGACTGCTGCTGCCTCAGGACCAATAGCACCAGAAGTTATTGCTGGTTTCAAAGAAGTGATTCTGAGGGTTCCCCCAAGGCACCTTTTGCTTACATTAGCTATTTACTACAACTTTTCCTCTTATTTGCACCCTAGGGAAAGTATACTTATTTGCTAAATTACTTTTTAAGTGATGCTTCTTCATGCCAGTAGCCTGAGGTATATGAGGGAAGATGCTGCAGCATAAATAATAACAGAAACTGAGCTGCTTTAAAGCAAAGTGCAAAGAAAACCTCTGAGCTGGACACCACCCAAGCAGTGCTTCCAAGCCAAGCTGAACCTGGAGGGCTGGAGAGAGCCCCAGGGACCGGCTGCACACCCAGCCAGATGTGTGTCACCAGGGGTCACAAACCCACAGAAGTCCCCAGAGGGAGCAGCCCTGCAGAGCACTTTGGAGGATCCAGATGGAATAATGGAGAAAATCCCCCAGGTTTCCAGACACTACAAGCCAGAGAAGCTGAATCAGTTCTAGGAGAGTGATGCAAGTTTGCACCAGGTGAAATCATGGCTGGCAGATTGTCCCCAGCAATAATCAAAATGCATGGAATATTACAAATACAGCCTTCCATATAAAAAAATCCAAACAACAAAATATTAAAAACGGGACTGCATTTTTTTGAGGTCACAGTGCTACATTATGGTGATGCTGTGATAACTTTTCTTGTGCAACTTTTGGAATTTCCCTTTCAGGCCACTCTGTAGGAGGAGAAAAAAAATATCTAAAGTAGGAGGCTGTGTTTACAAAACACCCTTCAGAACATAAGCCGGGTAGATCATCATGTTCTTGCAAAATTATGTTTTCTTATCACAGCTATGTGATAAGAGTTTAAAATTGTTATTAAGTAGGGTCGAACTATCATTGGCCTGGGATAAAGTTGTATTTGTGTGCAACCAATTTCAGACGTTGGATGAATTGCTGAAACTCCTTTTTAAAGATGTTGGCTGGCAATTGTCCTTACCCCAGCCATGCTTGGAGCCTTTATAAATGTAATAGCATCTGTCATTCACACAATTTAAAGTGTCCCATGAAATTATTGTGTGGAAATATTAATCTAAATCTGAATGGAAGCATTATCTATTAATAAGTCCAGGAGACTGTACTGGCATTGGTTATAGCAATAATCAGTTGGTACTACTGATGGGATCTTGCTGGAAGGTATTTCCAGCCTTTTCATGCTTTTAGTGACATTTACAGGCAAATTATCATTACCATAAATATTTCAGTGGGGATTCATCAATGTAATGTAATCCCTAAAATCTAGGAATGATTGAAGTTCACTGTTGAACAAGTTGATTGTTCCTGCTATGGAATTTTGGCCAGATTTTTGTAGGACCAAGTGTTATCATGAGCAGGATGGGGCAGAGATGGAGAAACGTTTGTGTTTCTGGAGGGCTTCCTTTGCAAAGGGTTCAGGCAGATTGGAAAAGAAAGGATCCTGCAAAATGCAGCCTTTGTTCCCAGAGTAGAAACAGTGAAATCTGTGCCAGGAGGGCAAGTGCAATCTAAACCCAGGAAGTTAAACTCAGTCATTTAATTCTCTTATGTTTATGTCTGGTTTTGTTAATTTCCTGTAAATTTGAAGGGACTTTGCAGCACAGGCACCATGACAGGGTTTGACCCGAGCAACAACCATCTGCTGGAAGGGAAAGACCTCTTGCCACAGAGGCTCAAGCACATGGCACATGAGCCTTGTGCAGCTGGCAGCTGAACATGGGGATGCTGTTTCTTTGGAGCTCCTCCTGGCATTGCCAATATTTATTTATTATTTGGGTTCCACTTGCCCCAAGTGAGTGTGGCTGTGTGCTACACAGCAGAGAGGCTTCGCCCTGGGACTGTGACCAGACCTGGGATGTGAAGTGGCCCCAGACTCTAAACTCAGTGGTTCTGCAGCAGATTTGGCTGCAGGGAAAGGCTGACAAAGTTGCCATTTCCTTGATGCTGTTTTGGAGTTAATTCTGATTACTTCAGACTGCAGTGACTTTGGTCTTGACATCAGGAAGCAACTTTTAATTGTATTTTTGATGCTAATAGTTTGTATCTGATTGAAAACATAAACCATATCCATGGATTGCTTAAATATGAAAGAAAAATGGATTAAAATGAACAGCGAGGTGGAAGCTGAATTATTTGTACTAAAATCAAGCAGGAAAACAGCATCAGATTTGTACTGTTACTAGTGAAGGTTCTGATTTAGCAGGGTCAGAGCACCTTTATGAAGCAACTTGTACATGCTGTTTTATATTTCTCAATAATAAATGTTCTTCCTCCCCCCAAAACTCAAATATAAATGTTTACTACACATAAAGAACATGACTTTAGGTTAGGACTGTTCATAAGAAGCCTTTTTATAAACAACATTTTCTGTACCAAATAGAAACAAAAGAAATTCACGTTTGGTATGGATGCATTGAATATTACCTCAGTAAAAAAAACACTGTGTCATCTCTATACCTGTTTCTTTCTTGATATTTAGTTAAAATTCACCTTATGGATGTGTATCAGATAGCAAAAATTGGAGACATCTGCAAAAGTTAGAAGGCTCCTTGTTATCTTATGTAATATTACAGTAATATGAGCCACTAAAATCCTGGGACTGCTTTTTTTAATTTTCCTTGTAAAAAATGATTAGTAATACCTACCTTTTTTTTTTTTTTTTTTTTTTTTTTTTTTTTTTTTTTTTTTTTTTTTTTTTTTTTGTGTCCTTGTATCCTTTTTGTTTGTGTCCTCTGCATAAGGTAAAGTACAGTACTGCCTGACTATGGTGATGACCAAAACCCAGGACTGAGCTAACAAATGATGATCCTTATTTCTACAGATTAAGTATTGTAACAACAACAACAACAAAAATGTCTTTTCATCTCATGGATATAATTTAATAGAAGTAAGTCTAGGCAGTGGAACTCTGGCAATATGAATCAAGATGGTTTGGCGAAGAAAATGTTCTATAATGATCTGTACCTACACTATTCATTTAGTTTTTTCTATGGAGCAGCCAACCACCAGTGCAAGGCATTGGGCTTGATCCTTCAGTGTGGATGGGAAGGAGTCAACTATATTCAAATTACTCAAAAGTCCTAGTATGTGAAGAAGCCTTAGCAACATTCTGTCTAGCATCTCCTGTCCTCCTGCATTTATGACTCAGCATTCCCACCCCAACATCTGCAGCCTTCTGTAGTGAATATGATATACTCAGGGCCCCAAATCCGTGCCTCCTCTCTACTGGAGGTGTGAGCCTGTTGAGTTCTTGAGTTCTTGTCATGGGTGGGAGTGGGAGCTTTGGACAAAGTTTATTAGAGAAACCCAGCCATTGAACCATAAGGAGCAGAGTGGACCCCCTTTCTTTCTAAATTCCTTCTCAGAGAGGAGGCTGGGGACAGCTGAATACAACCTTAGCCCCAAACTTTGCCAACCATTTAAGTAACCATGTCCCGCAGGATTAAAGATGGCAAATCTTTAGAAAAGAAAAACCTAGACTTCTGAATTTGCAGGCTAGGATCCCAAAAGTTAGGTAGAGATGCTGGATCCAGTTCCAGAATCTATATGGATTGATAGTGATTCACAACTTTTGGAGTGCTTAAAGGTTTGGGTCTTCACCGAACACAAACTCTGGGTACTCTATAACTTTAGAAGTGCTGACTTAGTATGAACTGATTCAACCAGTTCAAAATCTCCAAAAATGTTTTGAGAGTTGTCTTTGTACAGCAGGTTTTATGACAGATCAAGCACTGTCTATGCATGCAGCTTGCAAAATCAGGCATCATCTAGCCTCCCCCAGCTGCCACAGACCTTCATAAAATACATGGACAGAATGAAACCTGTATTCTAATTTGACAGGTAGTCGTGAATACACACTTCTCCTGCATCGAGCTTGTATTAAGAGTTGATTCTACCATGATGATAGATGTTGTGAAGGAATGTCCAGTCTCTGATCTGCTTGTGGTGAAGTCTAGAAAAAACTATTTTCACTTTTTCTGATGTCAGTTTGTCTGAATTAGTGGAAGATGATTACTTTAAGCTGTTGGGTGAACTACCATATTTTAATTACCAATATAAGTGAACATGAGTATTGACATACATCTCATCTCTAACTATGAAATTCCTGAAAAACCTGAGCATCACCAAGCATCAAGATATTTCTGGAACATGTATCATTGCCTGTATTGTGGAAGGGAGATTTACACTGCTGGATCTGCAGGGGATATTGTGTCAACAGGGTGTGGGACGGCTAATTTCCATGTATCTGCTATATTCAGAGTCTGGGTGATGCTCTTGCTGTGTAAGCATATTTTATTTTTTTTTCTCCCTTGTACAACACCAGAATGCTTAAGCATTATAGCTGCAAGAGTTTGAAATGCTGTTTGCAAGTCAAACTGTTTCAAAGTAGCCCTGAGGGGAAAGAAAACAAATATTCCCTTAACCTTCATTCTAATTATATCAGTCATTAAAATACAGGGAACAAAGAACAGTGTTTATTAAAATTCCCTTCTGTTGATAGCTCGTCTTTATAATGTGGTTCACACCAGCAGATGTCGAGAGGAAGCATCTTTGTGGAAGGGAGGTAGTATGTGTATGAATTGAGATCACCTATCCAAATATTTTAAAATAATCTGATATGCCCTATGATCTTTTATAGTATATGCAGAGGAGTTATTTTAAGTATGCATTTTCAGTACAGTTATCTCTATGGTTGTCCAGCTTTGCACAGTCCGTTAAGTGTAAAATCCTGATGAAATAACAATGTCTGATACTTGTTGATTAAGATCCAGAATTGGCATTGTACACTCTGTAGATAAGCAGGGAGAATAGAAATGGCCATTTTCAACTGAAGACATCATTTCCCTTCGCTATGAGAACTCTTGATTATGTAATCATAAATTAATTAGGTTAATTCTGAGGTTATTAATACAACTGGCATCTACTTCAAACAACAAAGCCATCTGCTTTTATAGGGGCACTGGAGAGGTACAGACTTCTGCTTTAGATAACTTACTTTCTTCATAGGTCTTTTTTTCTTCCCTGTGGTGCAAGTTTCAGAGTGGGCTTCAGAGCATCAGTGCCCCTATGCTGAGTTTGTGACCAAGGTGAGTATTCCACTGTGTTCAAAATACTCATACTCTGCCTTGGAAAGCTTGGTCTCAGGTTGTCTGGTGATCAATAGAGATGAACAGAAGAACATGAGTACTCTGTTTCTTAGCCAAAATTTGAACCTGAGTGGATATTTTTCTGCAATTTGAGTGACTTTTCATGATGATGACTAGAATAGGTTGATGATGTCAATTCTTTTTTTACACAAATTAGATCTGTAAAACATTTATTGAATTCAGCTTTCTCTTTTTACTTCGTAAATGATAATAGCTTTTTTATAATTAGGAGTTTTAAAAATCCTTAAACTTCAGCATTTATTTTAGGGGTAGTTTCTGTTTTCTTTCATTTTTGCATTCATAACATACAGAAATTAAAACCAACTCTCATAAAGCATTAAAACCTCCTTAAATATTTTCAAGCAGTATGTTTGTCTGCAAAATTGAAGTTTATTATGGTGTATGCTACTGGCCTGATATAGAGAGTATCAGTCCATTTTTCTTTCTTGGTGTTCATGCCACAAGGCCTCCAAGTCATTTACAGGATGATCCTGGTATAAGCAAAATGAAGTAGTCAGAGCAATCAGCATGGCACTAAGGGGCTCCAGCTTTCACAGAGGTGCTGCATTGCACATCTCTGCTGCACGACATTTGTCTACCTTCATAGGGAAATACATGTTGCTTTTGATGGACATGATGATGACAGCATATGCTATTGATGGGATCCTCCTAAGTTAGGGAATTCTAACATGTAAACCAGGTTGCTGAGGCTTGTATGAAATTCAGGTCACACCTGACACAAGAAAGACAAAGGAGATGACTTCTGGGAAGCTTCATATCCCAGCAGTAAAAGAGAGAGCAAGAACAAGCTCCTTAAGTTGAGTTACCAAGGCTCCATGGCATGCAAGTGTCAGCTGGTATCCTGAACTCTGTCATGTTTCGTGGCTGTGAGGATGAAGACCATTTGGAGTGAAAAGAGCACAACAAGAGCAGCAAGCATAGGGCTGATGGTATGAAAACAAACTGTTCAGGGAGCAAGTGGGAAGCAATGGGGGCCAAACACCTTAATCCCACTTCAAGCATGCCTAATGCTCCAACAGCAGAAGGCAGCTGTAACAGTAGTGGATCCAGAGGCAGCTCAGAGCTACTGCAGTGACATGTAGATTCCTTATCACTGGGGTATAGGCTGTGACTGCCAGAGCATTTCTGCTATGTTTGAAAAATCTTCTTAATTCAATAAAAAGTTAAAGTTATTTCATCACTTGTTCCTATGATATAGGTAAGGATTGAGATGCGGAGCTACCAGCTACAGAGGTATATTGAGAGAGAATTGACCAGAAACTAGTTTCAGCAGCTAACCCTACAGAGTTTTTCAGTAAATTTAACTTATCTCATTTAAGAGAATAGTGTTGATGCTTTCCTCTTTTTTTTTCCTTACCTTGTACCTTTCCTTTGGTACAAGAAAAACAATAACTGAATCTATATTTCTATTTTAAAGATAAAACTAGCAGATCAGGTAATACTAGTATTTTTGCTATCTGTTGTGTATGCCCAAGGGACTTGCTTCCGAAGACTCTTTCATTGCCTTACAAGGAGAATTACAATTGAGAGAATTCTCAATCCTCCATAAGTAATGCCACCAGGAAAACCTGCTGATTTGCAGCTGTTTTGCTGGTCTTTGTGTCTTCTGGCTCTACAATCCATTCCTTACCTTCTCCTGTAAAAGAAAAAGCAGAGGAAAGAAATTGCTTCTGGCAGATTTCTATTTTACTGAACTGCACACTTAGTATATAACACATGGAACCACACATAGAAAGTGCTCCTAGTTTCCAAAAGTCAAAGTCTTAGTGAGTGGAAAAAGGGAAAATCCTTACAAGAGCATCCAAAACTAAGGAAAAAGTGTAATGAAGACAAAATGCTCAGGTTATCAACATATACAACCTGCCTTCCGGAACAGGTTCCCACAGCTTGTTGAATCACACGTAAAGAATATTTGTTTTAAGATAAATTTAAGATAAGTCCAAGATTTTCCAAACATTGACACAGACAGCAGTACTCTCAGTCCTAGAGGGAGCAGAATAAGCATCTTTACTCTGCACATTGTAATACAGAGTTATAGAGTGACTTGGCCTTTCCAGTTGAGGGGGCTAATTCCTTAAAGGTAGATGTTCACGGATACTTCCTTACTGATGAAAAACCCCAAAACCCAAAAAGGATATTGAGAAATCCTAAAGAAGTTGTAACTATTTTTTTCCCTGACGCTGTCATGCAAATAAGGTTTTCAGTGGGCTGCTATTTTACATGAAACTAAACATGTAAGGGTCACAAACCAGTGGTTCAGATTTGGTTCTGTGATACAGAATGAAGGATGAAGCATTTAAATTAAGGATATTGCTTGCTGTTTACACTCGTACCAGAAAAACCAAGAGAGGGGTTTGTTCCTTGCTAGATCTTATGGAAGCAAAATGCAGGAAGTCCTGAATAGTCTGCTTTTATTTCTGAAATGCACATTCTCTTTCATTTTGCTTTGAGCCTTACAAAAAAAAAACCAAAAAAACAAAACACTTCCACTGTTAAAAATCAACATCAACCACCAAATAATCCAGTATTGCATGTATTTTGGAAAATGAATATGACCTAATTAAAAATATAGAGGTAAAAGCACCAGTTGCATTCACTAATTGCCAGCAGGCAATGTTATTGCATGCAGAAAATTGACTAGTATATCCAATATAAATTATTGATGCACTCATATTGACTTATTCTGACTCTGATGGATAGAAAATGTGACACTATTGTAATGTGCATATTGTATTAATAACATAACTAATCAAAGATAATTTTTAACAAACTATGACATAAGGCCCTAAATTATTGATGGAGAACAGTTTAGAGATGGTTAGTGCATTAGTTGAATGTGCTCATTTCACTGACCATTTGGTCTGGTCCCATCTGCCACAAGTTAGTTTCCTCAGCTCTCTAGTACCCATTCAGGTGCATTTGGAGCAGCTGGGATATTAGTTCTCTATGGAGAAATAAGATCTCACCATGACTCGCCAATGCTCCCTGCAGTTCCATGCTCCCCAGCAGCCTCTTCAACAATAGGACAAGGCCCTTCTCAGTTCCAGGTCTAATAATTTAATCCCATAAAACAATGTAACTTAGTCCCTCAGAGAGTCCAACCTTATTAATAAAAAATGCAGGCATACAATTTACACTGTTATAGCGACATTCCTCAATATTGCTTTTTTTTCATTCTGTCAAAAGCTGCTTAATAAAGAAAAGACTTATTCAAGGAACTAATGTGGCCATTTGAGGTAATTGGCCTAGGATTATGGCATGAAAATTAGGAAACAGTGGAGGCAGTGGTAGGAGGGATGTGAGAATTAGGGGAGTTTCTGTATTAAAGGAGATTGTTTCTTTAATTCTTTAGTTTGCGGAATAGTAACAACAACAACAACAACAACAACAACAACAACAAAACCATCAGATTTGATTTCAAAACAATAAATGCTCGCTTTTTATCCATTTACTGTTAAATGGGGTAGTATCAAATAGGCCATATACTATTAACATCATTTAGCAATCTGCTGGACAGGGAACCAGGACAATTCATATTGTGACTCAAAGCACTAAAACAAGTGACTTTTATTTAAGTGGTACAAATCAGCCATTGTATATCATGCAGTATTTGCAGAGTGTTTTCCATAGATGTTTTAAGTTAGAAGTTGTTCTTTGTTGTTGATCCTGAAATAACATCTCATGAGGAATGTCAAGAAGAATCAAATGGTTGGAAGCTTAAAGAAAATATTACCTGATGTCAAGAATCTTTTGAAAGAAAATACTTTTCATGCCAACCTTCACCAGGGATGGTGGGAATTGCCACTCATTAGCAGCAACTTAGTAAACCTTCCAGAACTCCTTCCACTCTGCTGCTTTTCTGCTGTATAATGACTTTGAGAATGTCTACATTTTCTGAGATCAATTTTTAGACTAGTTCTCTTTATGACAGAAGATTTGCAATGCTTCTGCGTGGTCTTCTAGGCTGAATCAGCTGGCCCACCTAAGCAGCCCTCTGTAATGCTTACGATGCCTCTTTGCCTTAGCTAATACCCTGAGTGCTATATGGGCTTCAGCAATTGCTAGCACCAATCAAGGCATGAGTCAGAGGATGAAGTCAGCCTCTGAATGAACAAAAAGATATGTCAAAGCACTATTTGATTAATGTTGCCAAAAATGTCCTTATTTTTGATTTTCCATAATTAGAGAGCATACCATTTTACTTTAGGTAGTCTGAAATTTACTGTCCCCACTGAAACAGAATGAGGTAGGTCCGAAAAAGCAGGGAAATTTCAGGAAGTATTCATATAGCAAACCACCGTTTACTGTAATAACACAGACCCAGGAGACAGTGATGAAAATGTATCTGGATTTTTCATCTGTTTCCCAAAAATCAAGGCAGTGTTTCTGTTTCTATCCTCATCACACCTACCTTTTCTTTCTCTAAAAAAAAGTAGGAAAGATTTCTACAGAATCAGGGTTTTGGTCCTAGTCACAGGAGACAGATTATTAAGGGCAGGAGAAATATCACTTCCCTGCTCTGGTATGATTTATCTTATGTGACTAACATAAAACAAAGAAAGCTGTGATGAAGTTTCTAGCTTTCCAGATCTGGTGGCATAAACTGAGGATTTCTGTGGCTCTCCAGCTCAGTCATTTGCTGGGGGAATTCTTGGGAACTTCCAAGAACCCAAGCTAGTCTATTTCCCTTTTACCAATGAAAACACCACATTTGGTTCCCCATCCTTGCCAGACATGACTAACCCTCAGGACTCAAAAAAGCATTTCTGAAGAACTGTTTTCTCCAAAGGACTTCATACATATAAAAAGAGAGGAGCTTGTTTTGTTTTGTTTTTTGTTTTTTTCCCCTATCTTTTTAAAAGATACAAGGAGACTGTGTCCCATGAGACAGCAGTACCATCAAATTTTAGCTCAATATAGTGTTCTCACAGTTTGAACATGGCTATGATACCAGTATGTGATTTTTAGGAAACATGGCACAAAGTACAGAAGGGACAAAAACGTGTTTTCCTACTGCTGCTGGCAAAAGGAGTACTTATTTTGGTATTCTAACTGCTAGAGAGCATATGATCTCCAACTGTTTCTTCCAGAAGAATTAAAAATTGTCAAGTGGCATTCTGCCTTCTTTCTGTATTTCATGGAAACAGCTGGCTAAACTTCTGTGCGCCCTCACCCTTCTGCTGGAGCCTGGTTTTCAGTCACCAGCTTGTTTTTTGCCTGACTATTTAAACATTGTTTACACCTTATTAATCTAGGCAGAGTAAGACATTCTGCTTCAAAACAAGGTTTTGAAATGAAGCACAAAAATTGGGCAGTAAATTTATCAAAACCCACTTGAACAAAGACTGAGATCTGACACTCCTGGCGTAAGTCAACATCCATATTGAATCCCTGTACAATTTAACCTCTGTAAAATTTCACAAATTCTCAACATGAACAGTCTAATTTATGAAAAGAAGTCCATTTATCCTGATCTATATATTTTATAATAAAATTGGTTGTTCCCATGTCAGAGAAAACTGCCTCTGTCTGTCTGCATGCTTAAACCCTCACTGAGGAATGCACTTAGCTTTGCATCGAGGACAGAAGGCAGAAGTTTAGGTTGTACCATGCAACATCTCAGAGACTGCAGTGTTACAGACCATAAAACATTATGAAAAAAATGGTACTTTTTTTAGCTAGGTGATGTCTCACCTATGTAGAGCAAACAACACAGAGTCAAAGATATCCCAGGGTAGGATTTATTTACCCACAAAGACTGTCCAAATTAAGGCACCAGAACCTAATTAGAGGCAATGGGCAAAGTGCTCTGCCATGCCTATATGGGGAATCAGGACTGTCAAAATTTCACTGGTGCCCTTCCCATTCACACAGTGGTGGCAAAACCATCTTGCCCATCAGCATCCCATTGCTTAGGGATGGTACATTGAAAAGGTATGACTAAAAATTTGATGTGGTTTTGTATGGAGATTTCTAAGCCTCTCTAACACATTTTCTGGAGGGGCATGTGTTTCATTGGCTATAGTTATATTATAATGAGTCTGTGCTTAAGCCCAGAGCATATGGACACAAGCCCAGGCTGTGGCATGGGCATTCCATGAGTTCCAGTGATTGTGGAGAGACAGCCTGGTTCCACCTCCCCCCGCAGAGAGAAGCCATGTCCCTCCTGCCTGCAGCATGAAGGGGCTTTGTGCAGTTGCCACCAGCCTCTACACACAGTGCCTTACAGTGACAGCACCTTGCTGAATTCAGGCAGCGAAGCTGGGCTGGGGACCCTGAAAGAGCCAATACCATGGGTAGTAAGGACTGAAGAGGGGCAGCAGGCAGCCCAGGGTGGCTGCAGGGAAGTGGGAAGTGTGCTGTGCCCTTGGTGTTGCTCTGGCCCATGCTCTGCTGAGCAATGCAGTCACTGCCTCTGATTCTGTCGGATGTGACACATCACACTAAGGCTACTTGGTGCCAGCTGGACATATAAGTTAGAGCATTAATAGCAGGGGAAAATACCTCGTTTCCTCTTTTTAAATTGATGAACATGGTGCTTTCTCCTGCTAAGTAATGTATGTATGTAAGCATAGAATTGTTTCATCTTCTACTTCAAAAGCTTTTGAAAATATGAAAGTGCTACCTGTTTTATTTGGTCAATAGAGATGCAAACTTACAAGAAAGTCAAGCTTTTGTTTGTGTACTATGCCCAGTTTACTCATCTGAAAAGGTGATGCATAGCTATAGAGCGCTTGTCTGAAGAATGTTTACTTTGGCACTGCTTCATGAAATATATTGAACCAAGAATATATCTACAGTTAAAGCAATCTCATATTACTGGTTTGTTTTAATGAAATTAAACTCCTCACAAGATTGCCCCAGAATTGCATAATGATTTGAAGTGCTAATGCTTGCACTGGGATGTTTACATTAGCAAATAAATCTGAGAAAATAAATGTATCCATTTGTCTGCCTTGCAGGGATATTCCTGAGGAGGCAGCTGCACGCTGCTTGGTTTCATTGTGTTGTTTTGGTTTTAACCAGCTTGGCTTTCTTTTCAGCCATGCTGCAGGACAGGGAGGCTCCATTTCAGTGGTAAAAATGTTTGATTTTAGCCAAAAAAATAAACATGTCAACTCCACCAGAGAATTTGTAAGACTACACACTGCAGCTCTGTTTACACTAGGAGGGACTACAGCAGTTGAGAGCTGATCTTCTCAACCTCCCTTCTGAGTGCCACCCTGAAAACACCCTGTAAGACCACGGTGGGTTTTGGTGTGGTAGCCTTGATTAAACCACTGAAAACCCATTTGCCAAGTTTAAGTTTCCCAAAAATATTAAACATGAGATCATCAAGTGGATATAAATTCTTCAGAGACAGCAGAAATTAACTGCTCAAATAAATCCTGCGCTAATCTAAATATAACTGAGAAAATCAACACTCAAAATAAACAAATAAAAACATTGGGAAGTCTCAAGCAGATGATGAGATACATTCAGCAGATAAATTATGTATCCTATTTAAGGACCAAGCATCAGTCTTTAATGGGGAACAAGAAGAAAAATATCAGAATTATCTTATATTAGGTAGAAATGTAAATTCATTTTTAAATTGAGATCATGTATATGCAATTCAACAAATTTGATGGTTAGCCTCAAGAATCCCTCTTTTAGGAAAAGTTTCACTGACCAATCATATGCAACATATGAAGGAAACAAGAGCTGTAGGCAGCTGAGGATGTTGTATCTAACTTTCTTTTGATACCAGCTAAGGTGACTGAAACCATTTGGTTCCCAGAAAGGAGGTTAATAATAAATCCTATTTTCACGTAGTTGTTTGCCCAACTCCACATGAGGAAAACCTTGGGAGTGGGATTCCACAGCTACAAAAACATGTATAACTGCTATACATCTCACCTTTTGACTCTGCCAAGTGACATACATTTCTCTCCTTTATCAGTCTTCAGAAATGCGTAAATAAGTAGAAAAAAAGACAAACAAATTCTTATTTGTCACTTGGAAATTGGATACTGCCCCATTCTTTACTTCCATTTCTTCATATGAAGATGCACCTATGTAAAAACTGTTACATTTTTTAAAGGATATCTAGGCTAGCAGGTGATTCATCTAATATTTATTTCAAATTTTAAGATGCTTTGAAGAGAGAGAGATATTAAACCCGTTCTAAAACAACTGTCTCAGTTCCCATGATGGTGAAAAGGAAGAGGCATTTCTAGACAGCTAGCTTAGATATAGAATCTAACTTTTGGTGGCTTAGGTTAAATGAGATAAATCCCATCCCCAGCAAAGCTGTGCTGCCCATTGCAGATAAATAAATATTCTGTCTAAAACCTCCACTGTGAAGAGAAATTGGTGTTTGGAATATATAGGCATCTTTACTGTTTCTTCTTCTCACAAATATAGTAATTGTACCTGCCAACCTGGGAGATATGTATCTATGTATAAATATATATATATATTTCCCACTTTGTGTCTAACTGCCATTACTGCTAATAGGAGATGTACATGGTTATTGAGAGCAGAGTTTCAAGTACCTGAATTATTTTTACTTTGTATGGAAATATGATTAGTTGTAATGAGAATTCAGAATTCAATGTAGGTGAGGTAGCTTAGTGGTAAGAATTTAGTGCAGTTTTACAATCTGATTAACTTAAAATACCTCAACTTATAGCTTTTTCAAGCAGACATAATGGACCTTATTCAATAAGTTTGCTTAATCAGGTGTTACTTTCAGAGAAATATTACCATTCTTCTAAAAATAAAAGATTGTGTTTCTATGTGTTACTATTGGCTTTGTTCCTTTTCTTCCTATGAAAGGAATTTCTGAAATTATTTTATTAATGTTTTTATTTCACTGAAATCAGAATAGCCTCTAGAACTATCTCCCCTGTGTTCAGACTTTCATATATATGTTATGATAGTAGTAATGCAGAGATATTTTAGCTTCCATAAACATGATTTGGCAAAAATACCATAATTAACAAACCATGGCTTTGTAGGAACCAGGAAAGCTGCAATCTTGAGGACTGAGGCACTGAAGAATGGGCCTCCTAAACCTGCTTTGTCACTAATTCATCACATGTTTCAAGCAGTTTGTCACTCCTCTGCCTCAGGGTTTTTACCTTTAAAGCCCAGGCAGAGATGCCCATATCGCTGGCCTAGCCTTGAGTGTGGCAAGTTACCTCCTTGAAAAAGCTGTGTGGGAAAGCTTAGCTGGTGCAGAGGTTTCAGTGAGTTGTTTGTGCCTTTCCCTGTGTGAAGGGCACAGTTTCTGTCTTGGGTGCAGAAGTGAGATGAAGTTTGTGAAAACAGCCTCGGATTGTCTTCCTAAGGGCACACACTGGGCCCACTTTGCTCTTTATAACCCAAGCATAGTAAGGCACAGGTAGAGTGCCTGAACACTCCATTTTGAGATTGTAATAATTCAAAGCTTTCCCTAGGTGCAGTTTTATGTTCAAAATGGGATTAAGGAGTCTCAAGTTAAAAACAGTCTTAGGAAGACCACTCAGGATTTTGTCGTTTGGGTAGGGTTTTTTTTCGTTTTACACATATTGTGCATATGTACACACACATTTGAAACACCTAATAATGAAGGCATCCTTCCTTGTTTCCATGTTAAAATGTCAAGACAAATTCAATATCTGCCATGTTACCAATGTAGGAGGGTATGAGGAACCAGGAAAGTGTCTTCCACAAGTGGAATGACATGCCTTGGGGTATGCTGTGTTCAGCTGCATTTTTACCTATCTGGGTGAGCTCAAGCTGCCTAAACAGTAATTTTCCAGTCTAAGCCAGCTGAACCCAAACACAGCACTTCCTCTCATCTGCAAAACATTGTTTAGGAAGGTGTAATGTACTGTCCTTTGGAAACATCTACCTTTCCACTGAGTATACAGGGGTCTAAATGACCATTTTAGTTTAAAATTAAGGAATAAGTTACAGCAGCACTGAGAAAACGAAACCAGCTTTCGGGTTAGTCAAAAGTATTTAAAATGTGAAAATTATGTGCACTCTGTAAATATACAGAGTAGTTCTAAATATATAATTTATTTTCTGCCCCATAAAAAACAAGGCTGTTACGTTATGGAATAGCTATGGTTAATTTTGAATGCCCGTTTTTTTGGTAGAAAACAGATATTGATGGTGATGGCATGAAACATAGAGATTTCTGATAAGAGAATATATTACATGAGAAAACCACGACCATTGAACATACTGATATACTATGTAGAAATACTAGGCCAAACAAACGATTAACATGTTACAAATGACAAAAATCTGTCATCTCACTCCATCAGCATCTCACCACTTCTATTTAGTGCTGCTATTTAGTATCAAACAGAAAGCCTATGGAATGTAGAAGAATAAAACAAAAAAAAGGAATTGAAAGAATAGAATTATTCAGAAAACATCAGGACAGGGCAAAATTGCAGTGAAATTTCTACTCATTTTTCAAAGTGCGATAGAGCCACTTGAAAAAAAACCCAGAAAAACATGTAAGTGAAAAAAAATTTGAAATATTATAACCTTTTCCTTCTTCTGTATTAACTGCACAAAAGATTGAATCTGTAGTCCACATCCAAGTTCTGTTGGGATAAGTAGGAAACATCACATCTTGACAACACTCGTCAAGCAGTACTTTTTACTGATGAATAGAGGAGGTTGGTTGTGCCATTTCAGTCTGTCAATTCTCAGACTATGTATCAGAAAGAAAATCTCATTTGGGACTGAAATGATAAAACCAATTATATCCAACTCAGAGTGAAGAAGTTCGAAAAAAGCTAAGAAGAAAGTATCGTGGTAAGTGCTCGAACTGCAGCAACTGCCAAATGGCAATGTGACTGAAACAGTTTAGAGATCATTCCATGATTCTTGGTGCTTGAACAAATTTAGGGCTATTTTTGATTGTGATCCAGAAGGTCATGTCTTATTCATATCAAGAGAAGTCACCAGAGCTGTTCTGCCCTCACTGGCAATATTGCTGTTACCCCCACCTTTTAATTTCCTTCATTTTCATATGCATTTTCCTTTTCCTGTCACATACATTGAGAATTCACTTTTATTCTTTCAAATGGTTGTCATAAAAAATTATGTTTTCTGGAGCATTTGGATGATATTCAGAGTACTGTTATGTTATTGTTGTCCATTTTGGAGTCTGCCATAACCTGTGAAGCTTCATGCACGTTCAGAAAAAGTCACTTTCCTATTGTCCCTGTGCCATACACAGATATAGATGTGTATATGTTTTTGAAAACTAGAGCTTTTAGTGATTGGCTCAGCTAACACCATCCTTAACAAGCTTGTTTTAGTCTATTACTTCAAATTAATTTTTTAAGACTAGAGCATTAGAGAGGATGTCTGCTGGGGCTACAGTTGGAAAGACAAGTCTGAGGACTAGTTTATGAAATAAAAACAGCACATAAGGGAAGAAAACTGCCTAAAGGAAACATACTGCTGTTCGAAGCAGGCAAGAGGTGGGAAGCAACCTTGTTAAAAAAAGGCAAAAACAAACAAACAACAAAAAAACCTCAAAACAAAACAAAAAACTGGGAAAAATGTCCAGATCCTCTTGAATATCCCAAACTGAAATGGAGGTTTTTCCAATTTTAACCTATTCTGCACATTTTTCTTATGTTTGACTTCTGAGAATTGCTGGTAAGAAATCCTCAAAACTTGCAAATTAGGGCTTGCACCCTGCCTGCTGACAGATATACATTGGGGAGGTGAGGCACAGAGGATGCTGTTGTTGTCTCTTTTGTAGTTGCACCCTTTCATTTGATAAATCTGATATGGCACATGGCAGGAAAATATAATTTTGAGTACAGCTTGGTGCAGCCATTAAACTTTGCAAGTCAAATTCCAAGTTCCCAGAACATTCCCTAAAGTGGAGAAGTTCTATTTGCAAGATAGAAAACAATAAGAAAGCAGATGAGACAACCAGGAGATCATCATAAACACTCTGAGACTGTATGTGCTGGTTCCTTTTCTTCCTTTTCCTTTTTTCCCTTTCATTTTTTCCTTTTCCTTTAGGATTTTTGGACTTCAAAATCTCACCCTTTAGTTAATATCTACAAAGCAAATTACTATTTCTAAAAGAAAACAAAGATTCTTCTGTGGCTCAGAGTTCTGGAGCTTAATGGAAACACTGTTCAACATCATGAGGCTGTCGATTTTTTTTAACTGTGTTGGGCACATTGCTGGTAGTTCGCCAGGATTTGTTTAGATCTGAAATCTCCAAATTTCAAATTTGCACCTTCATCCTCATGCTAAATTTGTTTTCTATCTTTAGTAAGTTTCCCAGTAATTTAACTAATACACATCATGCATGTCATTCTTATCAGGTCAAAAACACTAATTAAGACTGAAAAATCATAAACATGCCCCTCCTGGGTAACTCTATTCTGGAGCAAATTGGAGGCAGTTTGAATTTATACTGTCAAAAATTAGATATGAAATCAGATGCCATCAGAATGACCAAAACCGGGTAAGATTCCTATTTTACACTGACAAAGAAACACTCCTAGAAAAACAAAACCAGTGAAGCTACAGCCATCCTGCAATGTGCAGTCCTCTGTGGGAGAATCTGAGAGTCAGAGGAATTCCATATCGGCTCTGTAGGTTTGTTCATACATGCATGCATGTAGAGTTACCTTAAATGTGTCCTATTCTCTCTCCCAAAGGTAAAATGGGAGTAAGTTGAACAGTTTGAGGTCAATTGAATGATATTTACATTTAACACTTTCTCTACAATGTGCTGTTTTCAAAGCAGAACAGAAATTTTACTTTCCTAAACATATTTAAGAAAACAATTGCTGAAAATTGCCACTGTATCAATATTTTAATTATGTTTTACAGCATAATTGCTACTAAACATCCTCTTTCCTCACACCCCCCCCTCAGAAAGAAGTACATTTGAGGATACAAAATGTCACTGAAACCCTGAGAACAAAAAATATTTCAAACTGCTCTGTTGCTAGCATAGTATGGCTATAGCAAAACACATACTAGTGAGTTGGAATCATATCATCCTGAGCATCTGCACTACTCCTCCTTGGAGAGTGCATACTAATCATCTCTCTTCATGGTCAGTAACCACATAAGGACAACACCAGACGATGCCAGTGGTTTTGGTCCTGTAGCATTTATATGCTTTCCTGCAAAGATAGTCATGCCAGATAATATTCGTCAACCTTGTCTTTGGTCTTCTCTCTTGATTGAGGCAGATGTTTATTTTCCATCTGCACTATATGTCAGTGCAACTGCAGCCTTCATCTGGCAAAGGGTGCCTGTAATATTATGAGGCCATCGCATAAGCTGCTGGAAAGATTACTCTTGTGAATAAAATCAGTTTATGGCTAAAAACATTTATTCTTCATTTTGATAAGCCCTTAACAAATGAAAATTTGCTTCCTTACACTTTTGCCAAGCATAGGACCATGTTTATTTCTAGCTATATGGGTCACGAAGGATTCCCAGCTGTTAGATAGAGTCAGTTGTGCATTGCTGCACTCAACAACATCTGTTTCACAAAAACAGTATCCAGCTTTTAGCGCTCAAATGGAGGTTATACCATATGCCAGCAGACCACTTAGTTTTTACCTTGGGAACCAACTTTACACTAGTCAAGGTAACAGAGGAAGTACTGAGTATTTAAATGCTACCAGGCTTCAGTCACATCTTCATGTGCTCTTGTCATTTCCAACTATATATAGTAAAATTAGTTCCAAGCATATACCACAAGCTGTTCCTCTGTTTAATTATTAACTGGAAGAAAGTTTGTTTGCAAAACAGTTGAAATGTTTTTTGTGATAGACTCTGATGTTGAAAGTGGTGCCATAAGATGCTTCTGCAAATACAGAACCTTGTTAAAATGTCAAATATTATCAGCTATCAACAAAGGCAGATCAGGCTGAATACCCTTTAACTACTGAGCAGGATGTTAAAAAGCCATACTACCGTGGAACTCTTCAGAGCCTTGCAAACCATTCAAAATGTCTGGCGGTGTTGTACTACCAGGATGTTTTCGATTATGATTTATGTTGTGCTACCAACTGTCTGCTTTCCTCTCATTTGCTTTTAATCACTTAATGGCTCTCTAGAAATAAAGTTTTAAAAATATGTATTTTTGACAGCAACAGATAAATTAGGTTAAAGGAAATGCTTCTGATGGGTGAATCGCTCTCTCAGGAGAATACCAAATAATTTTATGCCCTTAATGGTAGCAGAAGGACAGTTGTTCCTGGTAAAGATTGCATAGCATTGTATTGAATTCAGCAATACAGTAAAGCAGATTTGTTTGCCAATGATTCATTTCTATTATAAATGTTTTGTTGCAAAATACATTCCTTAATGCCCAGTAAGATGTTTTCAATAGCACATGGATTAAATTTGGTATGTACTCCAGACTAGCTACAATAATCTCATTATAATTGATTCTACCAAATTGTGTCTCTGAAAATGTGAATTATGACAATGACGTGAATGAGTTAGATTCTGTTAACACAGAAAATATTTCTTCGTATGCAATTCAGTTGACTGCAGTGGAATTATTCTTCACTGAAATAATGTAAAATGCCAGTCATGGTGCTGGCAGTTTGCTCCAAGTCCCTTCCTTAGCTTGTAAAACTGAAGAATAAGATGAGTCAAGATGCACTAAGAAACTGCCTATATCTATCTCCCCGGCAAAACACAAACAAGTAAGTAACAGATTGACATCCCCAAATAGGTTCTGTCCTGACAACTTTCAGTAGAGTAGTAAGAAATTAACTTGGTCCATTGTAACTCTTCCTTGAGCATCACATGTACACAGTACATGCTGTATCTGGCTTAGGCTTGTCTCTTTACTTGCCTTTTGAGCTTCGCTATGGACATGCCTCCACCTCCTCTGGTTCTTTTCTACTGCTCATGCTTTTATTTTGGATGAACATGATGCGGTGTTCACATGTTGATATGGAGTTTATATCCTGATATGCAGCAAGGTATAGACAGAAAAGCAACCACCTCCAATAACAGATGCTCTGAGTTCCATACTATAGATAATGCCAGAGCCTGACTAATCCATGCTTTTGGCAAATGTGTCAATAAACCTACAAAAGAAAAAACAAAATTCTAAGTATGCCAAGTCATAAATTATACTAAGAATTCAGGGCGTTTGTTCCCAAAAGGGACACCAACAAAAAAATAGAATTCCAGGGCAGATCCCAACCTTGGAGGCTGAAGATTTATGAATAGGATGATATGACCTCATGGCTTAATTTTCATATCCTTTTACAAAAAACACATATTGATGCTTCAGAGAACTAGGGTTGGAAGAAAAGTAAGATTGCCTGTTTTTTAAATTCAGGCTAAGTACTAGATTGATTGAAAATCTTCCCAGATAGCTAGGTCCAAAGTGATTTAGCAAAACGAAAGTCAGAGAAGTGACATCCATTTATACTGCATCAGGACTTGGCCTCTAACCTACAGCTTCTCTGTTGTTTTTTCTTTTTTATTTTGCTCACTGTGATCAGACATGGAACTGAGCTTCTCCTGGAAAAACATTTACTTAAATCATGGGCAGAAAATTGAGTTTCCAAACCTATTTTCTGTTTCTGAACCTTTAAGAAATCATCCAACTAAGAATAATTTACTCAAAGGACAGTATGAAACACTTCATGCATTATAAAACCCCAACAAATCCTTGAAATTATCAGTTCTATTCATTTATGATGGAACCAATCCTCTTTCCTTATATTTTGAATATTCTTTTTCCTATCTTAATCAACATCAAGTTCTTCTGGAAATGGATGCCCTTCTGTAAATGTGCATCATGCCTGTGTTTGGCTAATTCTGTATTGCAAATAGTAACAGTTTAGTTTGTTCTTCCCTCAAGGGCTAAAATTATTGAGGCTTTGGGTTTCCCATTTTCGTCACCAGTAATTGTCTGAACAGTTACACCCTCCACAAATTAAAACAAGGGGGTTTATTTTAAAATAAAGTGACCTTTTCAGAAATGCATGGTACACTATCACACTTTAGATTTCATCCTAGAATGCACCTTATTTTCCAAAGAAGATGGGAAGTGCTAGTGTTTCTGGTTTTAAGTATTCAGAAATTTATAAGTTTTTGGAAAATTTTCCCTTCTATTCATTATTATTTGGCATCCAGCTCAGTTTTGAAATGTAGACCTTTGGGAAACAAGAGGATTCATGGAGATGAAAATAATATGGAGACATCTAGAGTGCTGTGAATATTGCTTTTTCCGAATGAAACAAAAACAAAAACTGTTCACTCCTCAACCCATGACCTTATCACAGATTTTTTTGCAATATTTCTGACCAAACATGATGAACTTATAACAGTAACTCTGTACAGACAGTATACAGAGGCGCTCCTGCCCCCATTGACTAGACAGGAAAGCTGTCGAGTTCATTAGACCCATTCCAAACACTAACTTTGCTCTTTCCTCCGAGTGAATCATTGCCAGGAACAACTCTCTGTGCCCCTTTTCAGACCCCTCATTTCTACAGCACATCTGTACAGCCTTGTTCCACATGAGAAGAATTTCATGGGCACTTTGAAAGCCCATCTTTGGCCTGAACCGTCTGCGCTGCTGCTGCTGCAAAGCCATGGTGTCTTCACAGCTACCAGCTATAAAAAGGCACTCTTCATTTGTCATCAGCAGACACAAAATGTCCATGTGTAATCTGTGAGTCTCACTGAATCCTTAGTCCTGGACTGCCATTTTTCAGAGTCCAGCCTACATCCCACAGCCTCAGCAGGCTGGCAGGTGGGCAGCAGGGGTGTATCCTGTGCTGGGCAGAGGGGTCAGACAGATTCTTGCTCAACGTTTTGGCAGTTCCACTGTCCCATTCTATGCTCTTTATACATTTCATCTGCAAAATCAATGATGATGGCACTGTCTGCTTCTGACTCCCCATTAACTCTTTGCCATCTACTCTTTTTATTATGATTTTGTACATCTGATTCATGAACCTTTCCACTCTCCCCCATTTAAAACACTACTCTGGTTTTATTTAAGCTCTCACTAAGCCTACAAGTTTGGTAAGCTATTCTGAACAAAATATATTAAAAAAACAAGCTGGTTTTCCAGGTGGGTTTTCCCAAGCTCTCACAGCTCCCATTCAAGTAAAGTTTTTACAGTTACATCTGTGCAAACAGTGAAAACAAATACAGTGTAATGGCATGGAGCTGAAGGAAGTTAAGTGCACCTCTTCACCTGCCAAGGCCCAGATGTGGGAAATAACACAGCACAAAAACCCCAAATACTGGGACACAGCAAAATTATTGCTACAGAAGGCTTTGGTACTATGTTAGTTTAATTTCTTGAAGCATAATCTTTCCTGCAACCATTGTTTTCCCATTCCTGCTGCAAGCAGTTTTAGCACCAAGCATGAGCTAAGATTTATAACATCTCTAAAACCAGAAATGAGCAAAATGTTTGTCTGCAAAGAAGAATGTCCATCATTAAGAGAGACCATAAGGAGAGGTGTTTGCATCTATTACCGGAGATAGGTAGGACATAACTTACAGCAGGACTTACTGCCTTAAGAGAGTGAAAGTCTGTTTTCTGAAATATCTGAGATTTTCTAATCTCCTCCGGTCCCTCAAATGAGGCCAGTAACAGACACTCTTAATCTTTTTCTCTTCATAAAAACCTCTTCTTTATTCTTACTAAGTGATCCCATGAGGCACATAAAGGCAGTGTTATTTCTTAGAGATGTTTCTCAAATAGAGAAATCCCCAGTTAGTTCTAGACACTTCTATCTACCAGACAGGCACAAACTGACAAAAGCCTGGAATGCATCTGGGATGTACTGGACTCTGTACATCTCTTCATACTGGGTCAGGCCACTGGTTATTTTATCCAGTACATGTTCTTTAATAATATATGACAGTGCTAGAGCATGCACATCACAACACTCCCATTTTGTGCAGTCTTACGTACTTTGTGGGCTGGATGTGCCAGCCACATCTTTCCATTTATTTTTACACCCATGTACAGAGTCTATGATATCCTTGAAATGAGCTCTACAACTTAATTACCATGTGAAAAAAACATGTATTGTTGTTTTGCTACCTGGTTAAGCACTTTTTTCTATAACAGAGAGGCAACTACTTGTTGTTCTCAGTTCTTCATCTCCATGTTTGTGACTTCACAGACTTGCCCTCAAACTTTGCTTTTCCTCAGGATTGAGGGGAGTTGAGTCTATTTAATTCCTGTTCATGAAGGAAGCCTTTCTCTGTTCTTCTGATAGCTATTTTCATACTCTTCTTCTGCTGTATCCTTCCTGATACGGAGGGAACCAGAACAGCATGCAGAACTCATGAGACACACAGGGATTCATGATGGCATAATGATTTTTCTTGTTTGTTTTTGATTCCTTTCCTAACACTTTCTAACAATCTATCTGATAATTTTTAACTGCCTCTGACTTCTAATACACACAATGAGTGAAGAACTCTTTGCTGAGCAGTAACAGCTAAATTAAAGCATCTCTCTCTGTAGTTTACAATTGTTTCCCCCTATGTGCACTATTTGATGCTTATGGATATTGAGTTTCCTATATTATTCTTAGTCATTCAGTACTGTAAGATCCTTTTGTAACCCCTTGTAGACATTTACTACCATGAATGGTTTAAAGTCATCCACAACTTTGTCATGCATTTTTCCAGATTATTTATAATGCAAACAGAAAAGGCTCCAGCCTCCAGACTCTAGAAGAGGCTCCATGCAAGACTCTCATTGCATTCTCTCCTCATCATGATACTTGATACTTCTTTCTACAACTTGTTCCCTGTACAGAAAAGTTCCTGTATAAGAACCTGTGTGTGCTCTTCTAGAGCAGCCATCAACACTGAGAATGCACCCAGATTTTCTCTAATGGTGTTATGATTCTTGACAGTTCTATTCAGATTTGAGTAATTTCTCAGCCTTCAAAAGTTGTTTCACACAATTTCCTCTCTGTTATGACAAACATTCTTGTTGTTGCTTTTATACTTCTATCAAACTATTTTCAATTTTTTCTTTTTCTATCTTTATTAGTGTTTACATTCACAGTACTTGAATTTATCCTTTATTTTTTTTCCTTTTCTGGACCCTTGGCCAGATTCTCTTCCATACCTTCAGGATTACTTATGTCTTGGTACTCATAGGTTTATTTCTAAGTTAACAATTATATTATATAAAGAATAATTCAGAAAGGTAGGCAATCTGTAGAGCAATAGGAAAGTAATTGACTTATAAAATTACAAAATTGCAGCTGTAAGTAATACAAGAAGGAATGTAGATGGTACTGTAATACACAACTTCTTTTTAGATGTACCAACATCTGGATGAATGGAAAAGAGCAAACGAAAATATAAAAATGCCTTGTATTTACCTTGTGACAACACAGACAGTTCACATCTGCCAAACTAGGATTGGTAATAAAGTCATTTACTCTTGGATTTCTGTAGGAAAAATTCTGTTTGATTTTTTCCCAAATATTTACTATATTTTAAGTATTATCAAGAGGAAATAATTTGTTGGTATAGAAGGAGTGAAATCCTGTACTTAATAGAAATGAATTAAAATCCTAAATTCTTTTTTTGTTAGCTTACAGTAGTTGGAAGAATTGGACACAATGGGTGTTTAGATTTCAAAGTTTTGTTTTCTGTCACATTACTTTTTAAAAAGAGATATTTATCGAGTTGCAATATAGGTTTCAATCATTTCTGTTGGTGAAGGATGATGAAATTGAGGAAATATAAACAGAAAATGTGTGGGGAAAATACAGCAAATACCTTCACACAGACCCCGATGTGTCCGAGTTACTTGACTCTTCAATTTGCCCCAAGAGCTGACTTACTACAGTGTTTTTGTGTTTGTCTCTAACTACATCTGTGAACCTTTTGTTCTTTTCATGTGACTTAAGTTTCATATATTATAGAACAGTGTTGTAATTTATCAGCAAGACATTAATATTCACATAGGACCATATTCCAGAAATAACAAAGTGATACAAGAAAGACCATTTAATAGTGTGCCACTAAATATGCATGAAATATGGCCTTATATTCGTGAGTACTGTGGAACCAGGCAAGTGTTCTCCATTTGTATTTAGTTCAGAATTTATCTATCTTTGTTTGAAAAAGCAGAATGCTTTAGAGAAAGGAATTGTGTACCTAAAATCTTGGGGCTTTCTCAATTTCTTTCCCCGAAAATGACAGTTTCTTAGCTCCTCATATGGGAGATATTATTGCTGCCTGCAAACCTCGACTTGTGCAAGTCCTTAAATCTTAGTGGGTAGAGATCAGCAATAATTTTATCACTTATTTTCTTGGCAGTTTTGGAGGATGTTGGTCCTCCCACTACCAAAAGACTCAAGACTAATGATATTTGTCTACACTTTCTCTGGAAAGTTTGAGACCGAGTTTTCCTTTCAGTCCCCATGTTGCTGTTGTTATCTAAATGGGCTTCTAAAGACTCTTTTTATTTGGTGAACACTTTGTTTGGGTTTTATTTCTTAGTGTTCTTCTGAGTCCAATTTCGCTGAACACTAATGTAATAAAAAATGTGGTCTTTCTTAGCATAAGGACCGTATAATCTCAAAAAATTTGGACATCTGTAGTAAATCATGGGATTGTTCTTCTTGGCTTCTTCAGTGGTCAAGAGAAAAGGAGAATGTATCTGACCTGCCTTTGACATCTGCTTTATGATGGGATGGATCACACCTTGAAAGAGCATGTCTGTTGCTAACAAAGGGGTCAAGTAACTCATATGTAGAGTCTCCTCTGCGGATATCTATACAGTCGAATTAATCCCACAAAGTGTGGGCTGCCACTTTTTCAGAGTTGAAAAGTTTCTATTGCTGTAAGATTTCAGAGTTGTAATATTTCAAGTCAACTGAACCCTGGGCAGCATTAAAAGCCACGTAGCCAGCAGATCAAAGGAGGTGATTCTCCCACTCTTTTCTGCTCTTGTGAGACCCCACCTGAACTGCTGAGCACAGTTCCAGTGCCCCCAACATAAGAAGAACATGGAACTCTTGCTGCAAGTCCAGACGAGGGCCACAAAGTTGATAAGAGGACTGGAGCACCTCCCTTACAAAGGCTGAGGAAGTTAGGGGTGTTCAGCCTGGAGAAGAGAAGGTTGCATGGAGGCCTCATTGCAACCCTTCAGTATCTGAAGGGGCCTACAGAGAAGCCAGAGAGGACTCTTCATCAGGAGCTGTAGTGATAGGACAAGGAGCAATGGGTACAAATTGAAAGAGGGGAAATTTGGGTTAGATATTAGGAAGAAATTTCTTGCTGTGGGGGTTGTTAGGCACTGGAACAAGTTTCCCAGAGAGGCTGCGTGTGCCCAAACCCCAGCAGTATTCAAAGTCAGGTTGGATACAGCCTTAAGCAACCTGGTCTAGCGTGAGGTGCCCCTATACATGGCAGTGGGGGAACTAGACAATCCTTAAAGTCCAATCCAACCCCCTAACATTCCATGTTTATATAATTCTATGATTAACAAAAGCAGTTGAAGGAGAACATACAGTACTTGAAAGCTGTTCTTATACCTCCAGCTCACTGATTTGACTGCAGACTGAGAGTGCTCACAGTCTAACAGCTGTTCAGTGACCTATGTGACATGCTTTGAGTCTTCAGATTTAGGTTTTGCAAAGTCCTAAAAATAACCTTCTTTTTGCCATCCACCTGCTACATTGCCACTGCCTGCATGCTGGGGGTGTTTGCTCAGGCATGTTAAACATGGTTTTTTGTACCTCCTTGAAAACAAGCTCTTTAGGTAATTATTATGTCAAATGCAAGAATAAGGGGAAGAATACAGATTTATCTGGTCATGACAGAAAACTCTATTGTCTAGAGCTATTATCAACCAGTAAAGTACCAGTCAGGATAGCAGGAGACAGGAACTTCCTAAATACAGAATTGCACTCCAGCTCTCCACTGTCCTGATAGCATTTTTCAATGTCAGCTAAGACTTTTGTCCTAATTTTGAAAATAATTCATGGTTTAACCTCAAGTTGCATCAAATTTGCATCTATGAATCCTGGGGACAGCTAAGATCTTTGAGACTACACTGACCAGAAAGCTAAGAGTGAAGCTGGGGACACAGTGCTCTCTGTTCAGGGTATCTAGCTAGAGAGCAACATCTCAGAGGAAAACAGAATTAGGAAATGTTCAAAAAGCCATGGGAAAGCCTTTCAGCCTCAGAAACTAAAAACCACAATTTGAATACCTTTCACTTTCTCCATGCCAAATTCTTACCTGAGAAAGCCATACCCCAACAGAGTTTTGGTCTTTGATGCTCTGGAGATTCCCTGAATACTTCTTTGCACTTTGCTACTGCAAATGCCATCATATAGTGCCAGGACTTCCGTGAGTGGTACAAAACTCTGAAACATACAGAAGAGAGAGTGTTGTGCTTCCCAGGACTACAGCCATTGAGAGGACAGGTGGTACAATTGTACCAGGACCTGTAGCTTGAAGAAAACCTGAGTGAAAGTGAAGGCAAGTGCCAGAGAAGTTAGCCAGATAGGTTTTTCCCCCTCATGCCAAGGCACATGCCAGTCCCTTGTGCTTTGGGTTGTTTGAGGAAGATATTAGTCTTGTTGCCTCTTGAAGAGGTTTACATTATACTCTGTTCAATTTCCAGGGGATGTTACTATGTGCCTGGCAGGATTAGAATCCAGTAAAAGGATTAAAAATGCAACTTCCCTTAAAACATTAATGCAAAATCTGTATCTACATAGTTGAATGCCTAAATTACTTGGACTTTCTGAGGATTATATAACTATACATTTTCCATATACAACACTATTTCAAGATTTTCTGAAAAGGCTGACTATCCAGAGCCCACCACACAGAAACTTTAATATATTAATAGAATTTGTTTGTATAACTGAGAAAGAAAGCTGTGGAACGTTATTCAATCAAGTGATATTAAACAAGTCAGAAAACACTTGCAGTACCATTTTCAGATGCTTTGATTGTAAGTGTTCATAATGCAATGACATTGCTACTAAATCCCTGGTACATATTCACATCACTCTCATACAGACAATCTGGGGACCCCGTGGGGGTTTCAAGGCAGTGAAACTCTTTTCTGTAGGCAGTGAGACTTCACAGGTACTTACACTTGTTTCATTGTCTTGAAACAGCAACCGATTACTAAAGAAGAGGTCTCCTAAACTCCCCCATTATTGGTGTTATGCCATTCACCAAAGGTTCCCAGCCCTTTCATTAGTGCAGAGACACACGAGCAGTGAATGTGAAGTTTGTAACAGCTGCAGGGGTAGATTTCACAGACCAAAAGTAGGAAGAAGGAGATGGCTGGTGAAGGAAACTCCAGAAATCAATGTAATAAAAATGTTTCCAACCATAACCTTAAAATAATAACTATGCTGTTCATCAGGCATTACAGCCAATAGCTCACGCTCTGTCCCATTGCATCATACACTTGCATCCCACTGGTAATGACTTGTTCTTTGAATTGCAATTAACCTATTTAAGACCAATTAAGAAACAGATCTTGAATAGGCCTGCAGTATTACAGCTCAGTACTCACAGAAGATGACAATGATGTTTTAATTAAATATGGGAGCAAAAGGTCTCAAACTGAAGCTTACAGCTAACTAAGCAGCAGTCATTTGGTTACTGAACAGGCAAGGAGCTTTATGGTCTCCTTCCACATGGTTCAGCCTCCACAGCTCGCAAGTTTGCTTAAGGCTAAATAGCTTTCCTAATCTATTATTGCACAGAAGAAGTCCCTTCCGCCCCCATTTTCCAGATCACAGTTTGGTATGTTTTAACAGACGACGATAATCCCTTGGTTTTTGCAGGGTAAGAGTATTGCTGATAAAGTGATTTCATTTAGGCAAATTAACTCTGTTAGTTACATGAAAGATTGAACACTGTTATCTTATGCTGGTATGTGCAAAGTCTCATAAGTGCAAAATACACATTAAGGGCCAATTTTGCATGAAAAACTCCTGATAGTATAAGAGCTGGTTAATATTTCTGAATTATTAAGTCTGACAGCATAATCACGCTTTTTTGTTGTTTAGGCTGTTGATACCAGATGTTTAATGCACAC
>VZTN01000023.1:5924-16136 GCA_013400515.1 Erpornis zantholeuca
TTGCAATAAGCACAAACATATTCTGTCTCATACTTTGCATAACAGGCATGTAAGGACTATTAGATGTTTCCTAGGCTTCAGAGTTTCTAATTAACATTATGGAAATAAAACCACCAGCCCAGAAGCTAAGACTACATTTCACTGTATGTATTAAAATAATATTTCAGTGCATGTTATTGTACTTTTGTTAGCTTCTGGTATTTATCTGTTTCAGATCGTCTCACTGTGTGATCCCATAGTATTAACAGTACAGAAGAGTTAATGTTGGTACATGTTCCAAAATATGCAACACTAGACTATTAGAAGAATTCTAGTTAAATAAATTACCTGTTAAAATGTAGAAAAGGATAAGCCATTTAAAGCAATTCTTTAAGAAAATTTAAATGTGTATTGTGCTTCATTTGTGCAACAAGATCATCTTTGGAATTTTCCCTTTCCTCTAGCTAAGGCTATACATTGTCTCTGAAAGATGGACTAGGGTCACCCAAATCTGCAAAGGCGAAGGTTTGTAGAATGATGATGAAGTTTTAGCTAAGAAGCTTTATTTTCACAGTAGGGACAGGCTGACTGTGTCCCCTGTGACTAGTGTATTTCTTGGTTTGTTTGACAGATGGTAATGTATGAAGTCACAAAAACTCATATCTTATCATTATTTTGGGGATTGATTTTGTATGTAAGCATATATCAGTCTGACTCTTAGGAAAATTATACATATGAGATTGTATTAACTGTCTGTTAGTTTTCACTGCATAATTCTTAAGCTTTTGAGCAGTTTTGACAGCCAGCCAGCCAGTTCAGAAATGTTAATTTCTTATGAATACTGTAAAAAATTGGCAGCTAGTCACAGAAAGGGAGCTGGACTCATCCATGACAAAATTGAAGTAATAAATGTGAAGGACTTGGCCACCCTCTTCTTGCTGGCAGCAGCCAGCCAAGTGGGGGCAGGATGGAAAACACAAGCCCAAATTAGTGCTCCCCAGTGAGGCAAATGTAGGTGTAATTCGGATCCTTGTCCTTTTTAGCAGGCAACAGCCAGCTAGTCAAAGAGTGTGCACATGTTGGCTGATCCATCAGTACACATATAATCATGTCATACACTCTCAGGTGTGGCAAATAGAGAGAAGGAAGGGAGATGGATGAGCAGCAGGGAAAAATTTAGAGGCTACAGAAAACAAATCCTTTGGAAAGCAGCCCTTCTTAGTTCATATACTACTAATCAGTGAGCACCTTTTTTTCCTCCACTGTGACCATATATTTAGCCTGAAGAGATTGGCCAGTGGAATGAGAATGAATATTTGAAAGAAAGAGGTGCTCTTCAGCACACAGCCCTTTTGTGCTTGTCACTGCTTTGTGTCAATATGACAGAATTGAGCTACAGGCTGTATGATGTGTCTGCAGAACACCATGGCAGCACAGAGTAGCTTGTCTCACCCTGTCTTTTGGAGGAAGAAAGGACACAGGGCAGAAGCTCTACAGAGAAAAAGCCTGCTGAAGCAGTGAACAGTTCATGAATGTTTCTTTGAATAAATGTTTCAGATTCCCTCCTGGTCTGAGTCTGTGTCTCTGTCATTACACTGCTTTTCTTTCAGCCACTGCTCATCTATAACATGACCAGCCATTTATTAAACAGATAAAAACTATCAATACAAAGGGTGGGTTTGGTAGGGTTTGGGGTTGTCATACTGAATGAAGTGTAATGAAAGCCAATGATCACTTTGGAAAACCCTCTGAGTTGGTTAGAATATGGCTAGACCTCCACTTTAAAATTAATTAACAGCTTTAATTTGACTTATCCCGGCTTTTAAGTCTGATTGCTTTGGTTAGATTTTAAAAAAGATCAGGCATGCTTGACAGATGTTTTTCTGCATTTAAAATGTGTAATTACCATAAAAATTAGAAAGAGCGTAGATTTTCCTCAAATTTCTTTATGTCTTTAGCAGTAACAGCTGAGGTATGTAATCCTGTAATTTTATTATATACAATAACCAATTGTATCTAATAAAATACAATTGGTTTACATCCAATTATATCCAATACTTTGTTTTGGGAGCTGTATCTTGCAATAAAATAATATCTTTAGAACTATTCTTTCTGTGAAATGATTAGCCAATATCTTTGGAGGTCTAATTTCCGTTCTGCAAGAACATGAATCTGAAGTTAGACTTCAGATCCATCTGCATTCACATTTCAGAAAGGTTTTTCAAACTGCTGCTTTATTGATATTCCAAGAGTTGCTTTGAACAGAAACAATTAAGAAAGGATCTGATACTACTACTATTTCCTTCAAAAAGAAAATAAGGAAAGAGGGGCTCCACTGCCTATTTCACCTGAATGATTTTCTGCCCCTCAAAGAAAATACATTTAAAAGGGGTCCTACTGTCTCTATACAGAATAGATGTATCATTAGTACAATGCCAAGCAAATACCCTTTAAAATCCTTTTCTTTTAAATCCAAGTAGCTAACTGCTGTATGTTCTGACTGTAGAGATGGTTCAAATGTAGAATGCAGTGATAGTTGTCATTCAGATGTTCATAGGGTAATTAGAGTTTGACTACTTTTTTTAACACTTTACAGTTTACCCAGAGGGAATTTCTGAGACATGGTTTAGTGAAACTTTATCCCTGTACATTACTGTATCCTTCCTGTGGTCAGTTTTTTCCGTCAGTCCATCATGAGTCTGATTATTCCCTCCTGAGGACAATACCCAGGATTTGCTTATATTGAAGATAATCTTATTCTTTCTTGTCGTATTTCTTATGTCGTTAAGGTAATTTTGAATTCTAATCCTGTCTCCAATCAACTGGCAGTACCTCTCAGGCAGAAATTGCTTGAAGATGTTTTAGTCATACCTTATATTCTCGTGATCACCCCATATAACCAAGCTCCTAATGAAAATTAAAAACCACATGCTATCAGAACACAGGCAGCAATTTCCAAGGTCTCACTGTTTTTATCTTCCTGTTTGACAGGAATTTTGATAGCTGTTTGCTGAGTAGCATTCTTTGGCCAACTTTGTTCACATTAGGTGCACTGACTATTCCTACTTACTTACAGAGACAGTAATATGAGTGGTTAATGTGCCAGTTATGCAGCAAGATGGAAAGAATTTCATAGTTAAATTGATAAAGCTCAAGGTGGAAAAAACTTAATTGCTCACCTTGTATAAAAATCTCTTCTTTGTGTTGCTTTCTGGGGAACAGCTTTGTTCATTTAAGAGGGGCATTAAGACGCACATTGAACACAGTTGAATCCCTTGCACTGTGGGTTAATTACCTCATAACTGGAATGGGCAAAGAGGATACATTTTATTAGTGAGGATTGGTCAACCAGCATTTGGTAGCTAATTACTAGCTCCTGCAATTCATTTTTGGTTCTGTCTGTGTGTCTATTCAATCATGAATTTTCTACATAGCTCCGAGTGCTTCACAGGCAGTAAAACTGGGGTTTTCTCATTTGAGCTGAATTTAGTATGGATGTCCCTGTAGGGTTTACCCAAGACCTGCTACAATATTAACTGACAGTCTATGCTCATGTGAATGACAAAGTTCTCTTAGTAAATGTAATTCCTAGAGTTCAGGTCCTAAACTGGCGTAACTTTATAATAATGTGAAGGACTTTGGTTTCGGATTATTTGTGAAGTAATATAAAGGATGCCATTAGATTTTTAAAATTTGCATTCTAGTAGAAAATTTGAGTTTCGACTTCAGCAACATATTTAAAGGCTGTCAGACAGTATTCAACTGTTGTGACTTATTTTTCAGTAATTTGAGAGAAAGAGAAGTGTGCTCTATAAACTGAATATGGAAGCAGACTTTGTGAGTTCAGAGCCATGAAAACTGATGAAGTTAATAGATTTTGCAATAAAGAAAAGAATGTTAATAATATGTTAATTCATGGGAGCCCGGCAAGGAATCAGGACAGTCTGGTATAGTAGAAGTGGTTGTGTGAGTTCTGCATGGTAAATGAGTAGGTTTTATGTTTGTGTGTGCCTGGGTGCATGAATGCTCATATCTCTGTGTGTGTGTCAGACTAAAAAATCTATAAAATGCAAGTATGAAAAATAGCAAAGTACAGGTGCAATTATCTACAGTAGACATCAATTTTCTTTGTAAGATGTTTTCTGTATTGAATACAACCTCAACCTTCTAACTTCCACAGTTTGCTATTATGTATTAATTCTTTCTCTTGAATTTTTGGGCCATGTATATGACAATTGAGACCTGAGCTGTTGGGTACTGAGCTCTTCCGAATACCTGACACACCTGTCTTATTTCTTTTGTCTGTTTATATTAGCATAATGTTATTTATAGGCAGTCACTCTTGATTTACTTCTGTGTAAGAAATGAAAATCAAGCATTTGTAGCACTAATTACTCTACATATTTGTAGCAGGAAAAAGAACTATTTTGCCCACAAGATAAATTTAGAAAGATACTAGAGGAGTGTCTCTGTGCATCATTACTAAAATGTAATTCTAGAAATAATTTAAGATGTATCTCATATATTCTGTCCTTGCTTTCTATGACATTTCATCCCAGCAATGAGGCAACACTTTGTGCTACTTCTTGCTGCTTCTTGCTGTTATATTTATCTTGCATTTGCTTGGCTGTACTTGAATGTCACTCATTTGTTCATTTCTCCTTGTTTTTGACTGAAAGGTGCCAATTTTTGCAATAAAAGTTTGAATATATGCATTCATGTCTCCTCATATTACTTCAATGCCTATCACCTACTCCATCATGGACATGACCCAAATCACAACCCCAAAAGACAGAGGTTGAGACCCCTCAAAGCTGCTTTTCTTTTTTTTTTTTTTTTGAGAATTCAATAAATGACATTCATCAGATTGCTTGGGAAAGAACTTTGTCATTCTCTGGTTTTAGCTGCTTTGGTGGTGCAGAAAATGGCACAGATAGCCTGGCCTGTGTTGTGTCACAGCAAAATGCAGCCCTGTGGCCTCAGATGACCCATCGGTTTTTCAGGTAATGAGTGGCTTAAAATAGGTTTTGGAAATAATTTTTTACAGTGTTTGCTAGCAAAATTGGCTGAGTGGTACTCGCACAACTGGGAGAACAATAGTGTCATGCTTCAGTGCTGATGCATAGTAAAATCCTGCCAGCTCAGTCACAGAGTAAGAGAAAACAAAAATTAGATTACCATAATGACCGAATCGATAAATACAATGTTACTGCACCCAAAGGGTTCCCAGTAGTACCTAAAATCATATCCTGCAGGTGAGTTGCACAGGTAAACTCTTGAAATTACATGTTGGGATCACAATCGCTGGAACTAATTTAACTTTCTCCAGGACCACTGTCTTCTAGTGCAAAATAAAATATTAGAGTTAAGTTTATAATGTGAATAATGCTGATTCGTCAGGGTTCAGGTCAGTGCTGTTGGCTGTGATGCTCTGCAGTTGTCCCCTGGTTCTGCTGGCTCTGGGCCTGTAAACTGCAGCACAACTGCATCTTCCATCATCTTCCGTGGGGATGGTGCTGCCCTTCTTTTTGGGGCAATGCTGGGTACAGGTGGGACTGGAGCAGAGGCAGGCTTTCTTCTCCTCTGTCACAGCAAAGGATGATATTGAGAGACACAGCTGGAGACCCCCAGGGCTCATGGTTTCAGCTCTGGCACAGCAGGGTTAACAGAAGCATGTTCTTCTACCTGGGTCTTAGAATATATTGAAGCTTTAAAATAATGTGTCTGATCCATCGCTTTCCTTGCTGGCAGTACCTTGGCACTGTCAGCTCTTTAGAAGCAGTCACATAAAAGTGTTCCATGAGACTGTAGATGAGCTTCCTGAGAACAGCACTGTCACATACTGAGGTGAATTGCAGGTTTGCCTGCAAAGGCTTTTTTCTTCTAATTGGGCACATATAAAGAGCAGATGGATTCTGAGAAAGAAAAACAGCACCAGTGTGACAACTTGCTGAGGTTGGTAATGTGTATGTGCTGGAGAGAGAGCTTCTCTGTGGAAAAGATTTTTGGGAAAAATTGCTGTGTGGGTCTACACTGATACAATTTATTTATTGAAATATTTAAATGGACTTAAACTAAAACAAAACAAAACAAAACAAACATCTTAGTGGAAAACTCTTTCAAGGAACTTGATTACAAAAAATACTTCATACCATAAATAGTTAAGTGCAAGAAGTTCCTGAAGGACGTAAGATTATCATATTATCATAATAAGATTGGCAGCACTGGTTTATATTCTACCTTTCATCACGGAAGAATATGGTCCTTGGTGGATATGTGTGAATACCCTCTTTATTGCCTTTTAAAATTGGTTAAAATAGTTCAAGGTAATTATCCTTAAAATTTTGTTTGCTCCTCTTTTAGCACTTCTATTTCAACGCTATTTTTTTCTTTTCCCACAGTGAAGTTTGGCTCTTTTAAGGACTTTTCAACTGCAGACAGTAAAGTACATCAACAGAAGACAAAACGGAAGGATTAATACTGCCCTCTGATGCAAGAGCTGTCTTGTTAAAAAAAGGAATAACTGAATGCCTGGCAGTAACTATTCTGCTCTTCAGTGTGTAAAAAGTGGTATAATAAAAGATCAGGTTGACCTTGTTAAACTTGGAACTGGACTGCCAGATGTGTTTAGGTACGTTCAGGTTGTAGATGTGGATGTCTCTGGGCTTTCTAGAAGCACTAGAACAAGGTGGCTGGTAAACTACTACAGAGGTCAATAGCTGTCAAAGCTAAGCTGCATGCATGAGGGTTAGGTGGCTATAGTGTCAGTGTGTCAGTTGTCTAACCTTTAAGAGCAATAAAGAGTATATAAGAGCCCATCAGACCCAAAAATCCTTTGGATCTTATCCTAACATTGCTGAGCCAAACACCTATAGTATATGTAGTTATGGAAGCATCCATCTCCCTTTTTTTCCTAACAAGCAGAAGGTGAAACTGCCTTGTCTATTTTGGAAATGCAGAAGGATGTTCTTACAGCCTTGGTCTCCTCCTGCATCTGCCAGTCCGGAAGTTCCACATGCCTTCAAATGCCTCTTTTGATCCACTTTTTTAAAAGGACCTGTTATGGAACCCATTGCTTTACTTGTCATAATAAAATGAGAACAACTTACAGTCAGGGGATCCCCAACTGTTTTAAATAGCACCCAGAATTCCTCCCACCCACCTCATTTATGAAAGAAGTGATAAAAATTCCACTGGAAGCAAGGACTGGCACAGGAGAAAATGCAAAATAATTTGTTTGATTGTACACAGGGAAGAGGCTTTGCACACTGAGAGTGAGATACAACTTCCCAAGCCTCTGCAGGGTTTTGAATGTGGGGAGCAAACTAATGCTTGAGAAGGGGACCTAAAGCAGAGAGCTGGAGAAAATAAGTACTTTAAAAGAGTAAAGCAGAAAATGGGGTTTGATGCACTGTTTCACTGCCTCTTTGTCATGGAAACTTTGTAGGGTGTAACTATTCTTTCACCATCTGTTAAACCCAGGAGGGCGCAGTTTCCTTATCTCTTCCACACCCATCTTTGCCCAGAGAGATTATTTTCTGTTAATGGGCCATTGAGCCTGGCTGTGTGACTGATAACATGTTATCATCCCATTATGAGAGGCTCCACCCAGGGGGAGGAGTCAAACATTCCTGTCTGGATAAGGCCTGAGATTCGGAACAGCATAAGCAGCCTTTTTTTCCACTGAACCCATAGAGGAAAACCAGGCCCTTTTCTACCAACACTGGCCAGGAGAAAACTGCATCTTTTTCTACTGGACCACTGCTTCAACCAAGCCACCGTCTGTCACTCCAGGACGGCAGCCACCACCTGACCAGACTGTTGCCAAATACCCTGACTAAACAGGGTGTCAGGTCGTATTCTGACTCTGACAGTGTTTTTGTTTGTATTACTACATTTTATTATTAACTAGTAAAGAACTGTTATTCCTTCTCCCATGCCTTTGCCTGAGACCCCCTTTATTTTCAAAAATTATAATAATTTGGAGAGGTTTATATTTTCCATTTCAAGGGGAGTTTCTGCCTTCATTACCCTAACCTGTCTTTCCAAACAAAGACACTCATAAAACCTGAGGATGCTGAGCAATGTGAGCCATGTAAAATGGGAGCAGGAAACTAGTTCTGCTGTGAAGGGCCTGGAAGCATTCCATAAACTCGAGGTGTTCAAAACAGGTTATTGAGTTTCTGCACTCACCCTGGCCACAACGCAGAAGTAATATAAAAATGTGGAAGTGACTTGTTCTCTCTTCTGAATCAAAACCAAGAGAATATTTTCGCAATTTAAGTCTCTGATCACTGGCCAGGTAATAAAAATTAACAAATAGAAAACTGTTTTATGAATATTTTTTTGACTTTGAAAACCAACCCTGAGTTAGTTCAATACTGTATTCTTTAATCTTCTCATAATATTTGAGCATTCAAATTACATTAGGGAGGATATGCAGAAAGAGCCAGGTTCAACCTCAAAGACTTAATTGCATAATTTAAATTTTGCTTTTGATAATTCTAGATTCACAGCTTGCTTATAGCACGTGAGCTGCATTATAATTATTCTGGGGTTTTGTTCAAGTCATGTAATAAAAAACTGAGCAAATTCCTGAAGCTACAAGAAAGTAACCGAATCAGTGTCGGTGCTGTTCAGCTTTAAAATGTAAATGGGACTGGAAAAAACCCACCACCTGGAGTAGGTGAAAAGACCTTGACTGATCTGTTGCTTATCTACTGGAATAATGTTTGAAGTTCTTAGCAGCCATCTTTAGCAAGCATTCTCCTTATGCTTCCTGTTATGCAAGAAGTTAAGAGGATCCTGCAGACCAAAGAGTTGCACAACATAGATTATTTTGTAGGGATTCTGGAAAACACAAGCTGTGTTAGTAGCATGCAAGCACATTCTTTGTGAAGGTAATAGGGAAAAAAAATCTGCTTGAGTTAAAAGTAAAGAGGAGCGCATGTGAGGTCAGAAGTTGTAGCAGACGGTGAAGTTATTAAAATATGCGGAAAGACAAAGGATCTTTCCTTTAAAGCTGTCAGGTTTGCCAGCTGACACGCCTCCCCATCAGGCTAAGAGGTGACATGAATGGGACAACCAATCACTGGGAAATAGGCAAAGGGAAAATCAAATCCAGAGGTTTTTTGTCAGTTCCTCTCTGCAGCTTCTTTCCAATTACAACTCCTGTTCTCCCCATGTAAGTAGGAGTTGATGTGCCTAGTATCCAAGTTATAGCCTCATGTGATGACTATGGAGGAAGCTACAGAAGACATGATCATTCATAGGTAGATGTTGTTTTTACCTGCTCAGGTGGTATCCATGACCTTCACTGACCCACCGTATATTCTCTTGAGCCAGAGTTTTTTTTATGTTTTTGGGGGTTATTTCCTCTGCAAAAAGCCTAGGGCTGACATCTGTGTCACCATAGTGCAACTAATAATAGTTTCAGTGTAAAGTAGTCTTTTGGGGCACGATGTCCGGACAGCAATGTCCTCAGCTGGCTGCCCTTGGTTTTGCTGGGTTATGCACTGCTGAATTTTGCCTAGAAAGTTGCCCCAGACATCCAGCACTACCTGGTCCTCCTGAAGGTCCCCCTGCCATGGCTGCATTCAACAGCCGAAGATGAGGAGTTTTTTTCAGGTTAGTCCCATGCCATTTGTGCTGGAGGTCTTGTCTGCCCCCAGTGCTGACCTGCACTTTGATCTTAGGACTTGTCAGGATTGTGGAGATCGTGTGTATCTTTATCCCCTTAAATGTGGAGCCATCTTAGGCAAAGCAAAGAGTGTTTTTTTGATGCTGGGAATATAAACTTTTATATATATATATGGCCAATATATGACGCAATGCGGTTTTTACAGTCTTCAGGGGTTTGCCCGGCAGCTCTGGGGGGAAACTGCACTGCGCCGATCACGGGGAAATTTCTCCGTGCCTTCTCTCCGGCACTATTCTCAGCTTGCCTTAGCTCAGCTGCCCTTGAGGCTGTGCATCAAACCAGTTGCACCGATGGGTAGAAGCAAAAGACGAGAACAGACCCTTCTGCTGCTATGTCCCAAAAGTTTATTGTCTCAGGGGCAGCAGAACAAAAGCGAGCCAAAAGAGCCAACAACACAGGGGTGCACAGCTTTTTAAAGAAGGGAAAACAAGGGGTGTTCACAATACGAGGACCAATCCAGCTAGCTTAGGGGCGGTGGGCAGGGAGGGCTTACATTTTTCAGGACCAACAGGGTTACAACCAAGGTGACTGAT
>VZTN01000023.1:24620-40692 GCA_013400515.1 Erpornis zantholeuca
GGCGCCATTTTGGGACTGGGGAATTGGGAGCAAACGGCCATCAGGGCACCACCACAAGGGACCAGAACTGGGAACAGCGGGTAGGGAGAAAGGGTTAGGAAAGGGAGCCTGAGCAGCCTCCGAAATGCTGCTCTGGCCAGGGTGCCGGGCGAGTAGAGGGGAGTTGGGGAGACACTCAGAATCCTTGAGGCAACCCCGCGAGGCGACATGCACTCGTCTTTCTCCCGTCAACTCACCTGGCTTAGGGGAAGTGGGGTTAGGAGCTGGGGTAGAGGGTTTTGGAGATTTAGGAGGAACCGGGGTATCAACCGAAGGACCTTTGTTCACCCCCTTTTTCTTCTTTGGAACCGGGTTCTGGGCACACACCACCGATCTGATTTTTGTTAGCAATTGAAAAAACTTGTCTCCCTTCGCATCACCCTTTAGGGTTAATTCAGACATTTTCATGCCCACCCGATTCCAAAACTCCAAATCCTTGACCTTGTCAGTAAACACATCAGGGAGGTGAACAAAGATCCATCTAACAAACTTCTTTAACTCTTTCTTAGAAAAGTCAAAACCCACCCCCATAAGGGTTGCCCCAACTTGGAAGTAAAAATCCTTCTGTGGGGAAGTTAGCTTTGCACCCATTCCATGCTAATTCCCCAACAATTCCGCCCCCAACCTCGGAAAAATGAGAAATGAACCAAAACCACCCAGACACCGCCCGAGGTGGCTAGCCGCCCACGGCACTCCCGCCGCACTTGGAAAAGGGATCAGGGAAACCTCTTGGGATAGGGAAGGGACTGACGGCTACCACCCCGTGGGGACTCTCCCCCACCAACTTTCACTCACTGCTCCTGCGGTCTGATGGTGCTGGAAATAAAATCCAAGGAAGGGGTCCTCGACCCTGAAGAGGGCTCTCCCAGGTGCTGGAGGGTTATCCTCTTCGTCTCCGGCCGCACTCCTGTGCAAAAAACAGGGTGCAAGCACGGGGACCACTGGCAGTCCAGGAGCCACTCCGCTTCTTCAAGAGGGAAGCTGCAGCTCACTCCGAGGGGTCCGATGCCTCCAGGTGCCCGACGTTGGTTGCCAGCTGACACGGTGCGCAGTCCTCTGTCCCGAGGATCTCCTGCCCTTGTTCACCTGCCCGGATAGGGACTGCACTCTGTGCCGAATCCAGGTCTGGGTGCCAGCAGCCTTGGGCCGAGGAACAGTATCTCTGGAGGGTACAGCACTCACAGTAGAGGTGCACTGGATAGTATGTGTCAAGGGTCTCAGCCAGGAAAGAAGGGAGGCTCTCAGCAACGGTGTGTCCAGGAAGACTTTATTCCAGGGGGAACTGTACCAGAAGCCCACGGGAGAGGGCTGACAGCCCTTTTTATGGGGAGGTGGAACAAGGGGAGGGTACAACTCTGGGGCCAATCGGGATACTTCAGGGGAGGAGTAGGGGGAGGGTTCACAACGTTAGGGTTCCAATGAGGGAACAAAGTAGGGGAAACTGACAGGACGGGGAACCAAAGGGGTGTCGAGGGTTAGGGGATTTCCAAAGAGGTAGGTCTCCACCTCTGAAGGGATTGACAGGCCCCCGAGGTGGAGCCAGGGTAACAGACAGGGAAGGTACTGGAAAAGGGGAGGGGGTGCAACCATACATGGGGTCGGTGGGAGGGAACAGGGGAGGAGTCAAGGGATACAGAACTTAGTTGGGTTCTGTATACCAAACTCAACGGCGAAAATTTTTAAACTTATTACAAACACATGAAACTCTTTGAACTCAACTGTCCTTTTGCAAATGAAACTGTTCCTGAATCCACAGACCCAGCTTGGACCCACTACCACATTTTTGTTTGTTTTTGTTGAGAAGTGAAGGGAGATTGCAGTGGTGTCATATGTGTAAATGAGCTTAAACTTCGTTGGAATCCAAAGATTCTTCCTCCACGAAGCTGCCGCGGGCCGGAAAATCAACCCATTCGATGGCGAGAGCAGTTGGGTTCCTGGGGGGTGCTGGCTCTGTTCTCTCTTTAGGTTTAGGAATCTCAACATATAACAGTCTAAGGAACAGTTGTTTAAAACATGTTAATGCAACAAAAATTAGAAAAACAATGGTTATAAGTAAAAGAATGGTCTTTAAAATAGATCCTGTCCATCCCAAGATCCCCCAGCCTGTGAACACATCCCCCAGCCAGTCTTCTCTCTTCAGTTGATGTACTTGTTGCTGGATGTTATTGATTGCGAAGTGTATGCTGGTGCTGTGTGATGTTAGGTTGAAGCAACATAGTCCTTCAAACTCCTCGCAACCATGTCCATGGGTCAGTAGGAGGAAGTCAATGGCCGCTCGATTTTTAAGGGTGGCCTTCCTGGTTGTCTCCTCGTCCTCAAGGAGTTCCGCCAAAGCTTCAGAGGTTAGATTAGCATGTTTACCTAGCCAACACTCAGTGTGCTTAATCTCCCCTAAAGCCTTGGCTACAGCCACCCAGGGAAGGAGCAAAGATGCAACTACAATTTTTGATTTGGGCCAAGACTCAATATCTGATTCACAATTTTCGTCTAATTCTTTAATTGATCTTTTCACCAATTTCAAGGTTTTTGCATTTTTCCAATTCACAAGATGTTTTTTGTCGGGTGTAAGCAAGGCCAATTGTCCCAGGGTGCAGGGTCCTCCTTTCAGATGGGAGGGGATCCCTGACAAGGCCCTGTTTCCACAGATTAAAAAGACTCCCTTGCGGAGTATGCTGGATTTCTGAGTGGAGTTGGACGGTCTCTCAGCTGTGAAATTGCACCAGAAGGGGGCCAGATAGGAACGGTCAGGTGGTGTGATATCATTGACAGTATTCTGGCCCTTTCCGCCCAGCCACTCATGTGTTCTGATTTTATAGTTGAAGTTGATACAGTAAGTGGCTTCGGCGGACCCCAACAGGTCTAATTCGTGGGGCTCTTCTGGTGCAATCGGGAAGAGCCTCGTCCACTAGTCCCAGGTAGAAACAGGGTCTGGTTGCTTGCTGGTAAAGGGGTACTCATTGGCTTGCAGAGGGATCCCAACCAGGCATGTAGACATGGGGTCCTCCGCACTGCCCATGGACAAACACAGCCCAGACTGATTTAAAGACTTGGCCAGGGTGGTCCACATGTTTGCCTTTGGCTGGGGGACGATCCATCCAGCTGATGGGAGGAGGATCATGATGAGCAGGAGGGATACAGGTAGGAAGGGCATCCGACGTGGACAGGTGGGAGACATTTCCTGGATGGGAATACACATGAGGTTAGGAATGAATCAGAATAGCATTACGGGGTGGGGCAGGAGTAAAAGACCTTGTAGGGAGGAGGGAGTGGATTAAGGTTACAGGTATTTGGGGGGGAGGTAAAAGGAAGGGTTTGGTTCAGGGGGGTTGGTAAAGCTCTTCCTTTTCCTTCTATCTGAGGCAACTGTTACATCTGCGGAAACTTCGAAAAGCAACGAGGTGACAAAGTTCGTGTGTGACACAGGACGTAGAGGGACCCAGGGTCTGACAAGGCCTGTTCTTGTGCTCTTGCACCCCCGAATAGCTTCCATCTGTTGCAGTGGGGGGGTGTCTGCAAGCTTCCCTGGCAGACAGTTTTGCTCGTGGGAAGAATCGGGAGATGATATTTTTATGGATGTTCATGGATGTTCTTTATTCTTCCCAGCTCCCTCATGGCTGGGTGTCTGGCCAGACTGACCACCCCTGGGCAACTCCCCAGAGTTCCCCGGGCAGGGGCCATGAGCCGCCAATGGGGTACAGAGCTTGGGTACATGTGACCAGGGAGCAGGGGGTTGGGGAACCCTGTACGAGCCATGCGTCCCACCCAGGGCCCATCACCCCGGGGAGGGTGCCCCAACACAAAGTACCAAGTTTTACACGCATCTGTTTTGTTGTTTGTTGGTGTTTTTTTAGGCAATTTGTTAATGGCAAATTCGATAATGGTAAACTCCATATAAATGTAGAGATGAGATTTAAAACAGTGAGTTTCAAGTCATAATGTGAAAATTCATCTGAGCTTCCAAGTACAACATCTTTAACAGGTTTTATAAAAACAGCTTGCCAGTTACAGTTAAATTTTTACATGCTGCAGACGATGAATAATTACCTGGGTGAAACACATGGCTGATTGTATTTTAATTTGATTTGAGTTTAGAAGCTTACATGTTTGATGCTATTTTATTGCATTGATGACCCACTTCTAGGCACCTCTCTGCTGTCAGGAAAAGCATCTAAAAAGCATTCTACTGGTTGTAGGGGGATCTGGTAATTCAGCAATCAGCAACGGCTTTGCAAAGTCTGTCTTCCTTAAAGAGCTCTTTGAAAAGATAATCTGATGGCTCAGGTTGTTAAAAAAAATTTTCAGGCTTATATTCTCCACTTTTCAGATACGTAACTCCAGCAATTCTTCAAGTCCTGTTTCAGAAAACAATATATAGGCACAGGAATGTGACTGCAAATTACATAATGCTGTATTTTATATTTCCACCTATCTTGTTTTAAATGTTGGCAACAATTATAGTTTTGAACACAATAGAAACTTTTACATATGTATTAATTTTTGGTCTCGTGTTGCATTTTAACAGTGTTTTTCAAAACTAACAAATTTAAAATAGTCTGTCTCTAAGGAAGGGGCTGCTCTTGAAAAGTTTCCAAGATGATTGTTTTTCTAACCTTACATTTTAAATCCTTTTCTGTACTTTTAAGGTAAAAATAATATGATGGAAGCAAGTATTTTGATGTCAAGCATACACTTTAACTTTTTAATACTGTTTAAATTTTAGACCTCTCATTATCTAGAACTGAGTGGGCTGGATTTTGCTGTCTATACAAATCTGTCAACTATCAGATCATGTTCTACTACTATAATATTAATTAACAAAACTTATCCTTTGGGTTGTGATGCTGCTTCAGCCAATATGAAAGGAGAGAAAGCACTCATGAATTCAGGTATTAAAGTTTCTTAAGTATTTACTTGAATTTGCTGTAAAATGCAGGCTATTTAATATAGGAAATTTGTTTATGGATCTCAAATATATTAAATACAAGAAATTTGTTTATGGATGTGGAAAATGGAAATTGGCTTTAAAAATTTAAATGAATTGTGTGAATTAAAATTTTTAAAGCCAACTTCCATTACTTTATTACACATTTTCTAGTAGGAGTTGCTTTACATGGTATTCCCAATTTTTAACTATATCTACATAGATGCAGAAGGACATAGATGAAGAAGAACATAGATGCAGACCTACATAAACAAGTACGCAAATACAAACGCACTGTTTACTGATCCAAGTTTTGATGTAAGCGGGCTAGTCATGTTTAGGAAGGTTAACTAGTTTATTGACAGAAAATAGCAGCTGAGAACAGGGGTCTGAGATAAGCCCAAAACACCAAGCAACAAAACAGACAAGTGGAACAGTGTGCACAGGACCCTACCCCTCCCCAGGAGAGTCCTTTTATAGCCCTAGAAGGGATCAGAAATGCACCAATCAGAGGGGCTTGTCTATAGGGGTTCTGATTGGTCCATTTTCAAGGTGCATTCCTGACCAATCATTTGGTCAACTTGACAAGTGATTGGTTGTTGTGGGGCTCCAATCCTGGGCATCCTTGCTGGAGTGATGTCATTTGTGATGTAATCCTCCTTTCGTCACCATCTTTCTAGATGTTTCCGCCCATTGCCCTCTCTTAATACAGCCCCACCTAGTGTTTACACTGGAACATTACACCCATACAATGGCGCAGCTCAATTAACTTTTATGAACAATTAACAAACCATACAAGTCTCGGCCCTGACACAACCCAAGCAACATCCCAACCAACAACCCACAACTGACCCCAAACATCTCTATCAGTTTATTTAAACAGCTTCTACCAAAGGTGGTCTAGTGAAGGGATGAGCTTTTAGAGGAATTCTTATGATATGCTTTTTTTGAGGTTTTTTAAAGCTCTCTGTATAGTCAATGGAAGAAAATAAGTCTCTTCAGAGATCATTATTGCTCATGAGGATATTGCTCATGACGGACCAAACATCTTGCTTTTTGGCTGAGCTCTTCTGCTTCCCTTTTCTTTCCTTTTCCCTTTCCACCTTCCAGAAAAAGAACATTCACCTTCCTAAAACACACCTCCAGAACACTGTCAGCATTCCATCAGTGTTTTGGATGTCAGCCCCTCCACACAGGAGACACAAACGTAGCAGCTGCTATATCAGGAACCAGGAGGTGGTTTTCTTTGAAATCAGTTCATATGTTCAGTTTAAGAGTATGGATCCATACCTTTTTCCTTCCACAGCTTTGGGTCAATTATCAGGTTTACCAGATGTTTTTCCAAGCACCACAGTCCTCTTAGGACACGGTATTATCAATGCCTATGCTCCTAAGCAACAAACAAAAAATCAGTACGTATAAGACAAAGCACCAAAAAAATGTCTAGGTTCAGAAGGCAGGCTTTTTAAATATTTCTTAGAGCACTTAATGTTACACTTAAGCTAATGTAAAAAAATAATAAATGTTATAAACATCAAGTTTAACTTGGGTGTCCTAAAAGAGCAAAGCCTATATAATTTAATATATGCCTTTCCAGATATGATAAATGACGTTCACTCCTGGTAAAATTTTAAAAGGTTTATTAAGGGGTTTAATAAAAAAGACAATAGGAGACAGAAATAAAGCAAAGAGAATAAATACAGCTGGGTGCTTGGCAGGATGCCAGAGGCATGCTTGGCTACCAAACCTCTTCTGTTAAATGCCTGAGTCTCATACATATTCATAGATTTCTATGCATCATGCAAACATTCCTTTTTTGGTTTCAAGTCTCCCCAGTTTCAGTTTCTGCAGATCTGTTTAAATATTGATAATCCTGTTCGCTGGCTAATGTTTTTGGTTGTCCTGTTTTTCACATTCTGATCAATACCATCTTTCTTCCAGAAGTCTTAAGTATGTGGGGTTATCTGGCCAGATGCCTCAGGAATGTCAGGACCTCCTTGCTCCTTTGTTAGTTACATGAGAGAAAGCATTCTGCATACCATGATAGAATCCTAAGAAGTCACACTACTAAAAAGTTATATCCATACAACTACATTTTCTAACGTTATACATATGACATTCAATTTTTAATATTTGCAAAAAGCCAACAATACAATACATACTTATAACACAGATATAGACACAAATATTCTTGCTTAGAGTTTCAAGCAGTGTAGCCTGCAGAGGCCACAGTCTGATGCAGCAGGAAGGTAACTTTACTTTCAACTCTTCCATTTAAATTTTGAACTATACCATCCTATTAGTAGATGTGCATCTAGTTTTCCCTACCAAGCATCCCCCTCTTCTTCCTTCTTCCCCCATTTTATGTACTGAGCACAATGTTACATGATCTGGAATATCCCTTTGGTCAGTTGGGGTCACTTATCATGGCTGTGTCTCCTCCCATCCTCCCAAGCACCCTGAACTTTCTCACCAGCAGAAAAGGTCTTGGCTCTGTAGAAGCCCTGCTCAGCAATAACAAAAACATCTCTACATTATCAGTGCTGTGTTCACACAAATCCAGAACACAGCCTTTTATCAGTCACTGTGAAGAAAATTACCCCAGATCATGGCTGTGTCTCCTCCCATCCTCCCAAGCACCCTGAACTTTCTCACCAGCAGAAAAGGTCTTGGCTCTGTAGAAGCCCTGCTCAGCAATAACAAAAACATCTCTACATTATCAGTGCTGTGTTCACACAAATCCAGAACACAGCCTTTTATCAGTCACTGTGAAGAAAATTACCCCAGCCAAAAGCAGCACACTCGGTCAGACAGAGCTAATATACTACATGTTGCAGTACCCCAGCTTGGGGGCAAGCTGGGAAGCAATCATAATATTCCTTCTTTTTGGAATCAGTGTATGTGTTTTGCCCCCCTAGCTGTCAGGACTAAACCCCCTGACAAGTCATTGGGAAAAGAAAGCTTTTCCCCTGAGACAGTGAGTTACTATGGCAACACTCCCTGTCAGCTTGGCTTGTCTGCCCTACATTCTCTCTCCTCCCCCTGTTTTCCCTACATGTACCTCAATCCCACCTCTTCTGCTCCACCTGTGGTATTCCCCTGCCCCCTGGGCGGGGATCCCTCCCCCCCCTCCACCCATTACCTCCACTCCCTGGGCAGAGAACTTTCGTCATTCTCCCTCAGGTACACCTTTTCCCCGGAAAACTTCTGTCCCACTGTACCCTTCATAGGTTCCCTTTCCCTACTCCCGCCTTCCCTTCTTCCCCATTGGTTTATGTACCCCAATCCTGCCTACTCACCTACCCTTTACCATCATCCCATTGGTCCCTTCCTGTGGTTAAAATCCCTAGACCCCAGTGTCTCAGAGTTGTTCTTGCTTCTGAACCCTTTGTGGAAGAAACCTTGGAACTTCATGCAAGAGCTCCCTTCCTGTCTCTTTACTTCTGACCACACACATTACCACCATCAAGTAGATGACTGTCACTTAAGGGGAGACTGCAAAGTCCACAACACTGCTGTGGTACAGCATACGGGGACGTCTGCAGTGGGTGGGCCTTGGGCAGCCCCTACTGCATCAACTAAATAAGGAGAAAAGCTCAGAGGCACCATGGTGATTTAAACATATATGAGTTTACAGAAACGGGAGTAGCAGCTTAGTTTGAAATTACACTAAAGTGATGAAGAGCTAGATTTCCAGGGTATGGTTTGCCCAAGTGATGGCATCTCTTACTCCTGTTCAAATCTGTAGGAGTTAGGAACTTCCTTCTCGCAGACCTTTAAAGTCAGCTCAGACCTTTGTTCTTCTGAGGCTGTGCAGTGTTTGTAAAGTTACTTAATTTCTTAGCTAATTAGTGTAGGGCTTTTCTCCTCTATTTCTTTTCTTTCATACCTTTTGTATTGCTCCTTCTAATCACAGCCCTATATATAGTTTTCTTTGCTTACAGTGTTAAAAATGGCTCCAGCCGTTGACGGCTTCACCACAGCAGTGCATCACTATTGAAAACAATTGTCTCAATGTGCTAGTTCATCAGTGTAGTTTCATACTGGAACCTTTCTGGCTTCTTACAGGGAAAATCTATCCCAGTTAGGCCAATGTAAGAAATCCTTGATGGGACTGCTCATATTGTTTGAGGTTGCAATTCAGACTAAGAAAGACAGCAGGAGAAACAACGAGAACAATATCACATGAATTTATTTGTCTTGCATATGCAATACAGGAGACAGAGAAAGGAAATAAGAGAAAAATGCGAGAAGCTGTAAAATGCTATACTTCATGACTTTTGTGGGAGAGTCAAGGGTTTAAGCAGACCTTCTGTCTGCATTCTGTTCTAAGTAACTTCTGCAGGCACTCCAAGGATAACGGGACTGTCAACAGAATGAGGATCATGGAATGTCTCCTAAATATCAGTTTTTAAAACACAGGCTTTTAGGCACCAACAGGTTTAGGGACAACATGGATAAGAATTTTCCTTTTAAAAAGTGTTATAGAATATTTAGATATCTAACTAGCAGAAGTTATGCAATGCTGTATCACTGTGAATTCAAAATGTAATTCAAAAGCCTTGAGAAATTCCAAGGTGATGGAAAAATAAAGTAATTTTTAGGGTGGATGATCAGTAAACAGGAACGGTAAACAAGAAATTGGTTTAAATATGATCTAAACTCTTCTTGTTCTTCTTATCTTTATTTAGTGAAGTTCATCTCTTCATTTGCAGAAAACCTTCCAACAGTGTACATTACATGGCTAATATCACTCATTTTTAATTTATGTTCTTTTTCTTAACTTTCCCCATGTTCATTACGTGGGAGGAGAGAATAATTAGAAAGAAAAACTGTTGTTGCAATATATCCAATGTTTAGAATCTCCAAGTGCTGTAGTACGTTCTTGCAAAAAGTACTACAGCCTCATATTTCTAAAATAATTTCTGTAGATTGGAGGATAAGGAACTTTTTTTTTTTCCTCCCAACTACAATGCTTTTACCTGTCAATGTCTTTTAGGTCTTTTGTTTCCTTTTTAGAATTCCTGGTTTTGATCATTCAGCAATGGGAACATTTAGATTTCTGCCTGAACATCACAATACCTGATACACCGGAAAGAATGTGGAGCAGATTAAAACAATTTATTTATGTTAAGTGATGAGCAAGCAGGTCAATTAAGGAATGAAAACAACTGGACCACATACACAGTCTGATTAAAAGAGACCAAAATCTCATGCTTGTGCTTGATACAGCAGTCTAATCTTCCACAGTTGATAGCTGTGGAGATGGAAACATTTCATATTTTAAGTGTAGCTGCCAAAAAAAAATCATGCTATTGGCAACCTGCATCTGGGACTGCTTGCAGCCACACAGCTGGGAGCAAAGTGGTGTGGCTCATTTGTCTCATGGTTACTGCTGGTTAAAATGGATGTGTTCAAGTGATGGCTTGCCCAGTTCGGCGATTTAAACGGAGTCGGCGGTGATTCTTTTGATAGATTTCTCAGGCAAAAGAAAAGAGCAAACGCAGCAATATTATATCTGAGAACGATTTATTGACAGGAAAATGGTAAGTACTATTAAAAGGGGACAGAAAAAGGAGCAGAGGGGGAAAAAGAGAGAGAGGGAAAGAAACAGAAGGCAGGGACATAATTACTGCAAGGACCCCGGCTCTACGTCAGTGTCGGCTTGGCAGATGGAGTGTGCGGATTATGAGCCGCGGTGCATCTGCGTGGCTCTTGTGGTGAGCGGGGTGCGATTTTCAAGCACCTGCAGGCTGCGTGACCCTTCAGTCGGTGGAGAACAGAACGTGCTGTGGTTACAGGCGTCCTCCTTGAGCAGCTGCAGGTTCTCAGAGTGGGGGCGCGGCTGCGGAGGCTGCAAATTGGGTGTCGTGGCCACGGGCAACACGGTTACAGCGGCAGTCACGGCTGAGTACAAGCGGCAGCGGCCCGCAGACCTGGCTGTGGTGGCGCCCGCCCCGTCGGGGAGGCAGCGGAGCACGAGGTCTTCGCGGTGACGAGCTGGTTCATAGAAATGGCAAAGCAGAGAGAAGCAGGCACGGACAGGAAAGCAGGACCACAAGCAAGAAAAAACGAAGGGCGGAAGGGCTCCCAGTTAGACCTACAGGGAGACCCACTCTCCCTCTAAAAAACCCAAAAGCAAATGGCAATAGCGTTGCAGTTCTGCTTTTATGTGCTCAGGCTGCTCCCCCAGCCCGATTTCCCGGACATACGGGGTATCTGTCTCCCTGGCGAGTGAGGAGTCGCTCATAGCTCGGTCTTGGAAGTTTTCTCTGCCTTGATTGGCTGCCAGGCAAAGTCTCCTTGGGACAGGGCTGCCAGCACATGTCCAGCTTTTATAAAAATGTAACATATGTTGAGGCATAAATAAAAGCCAAATTGGTGCCTCTCATAGCTGTAAAAAACAATAGTATGGATTTTGAAGGGGCTGGGGCTGGAGCAGCTCCTGATGTGCTCAGAGTGCAAGACAGATAGTTGAGTAAAAATGGAGCAAAACCAATGCCCAGTAACAGTTTTCTGTTGGAGCATGCTGGACCACACTGGACTATGTTTTTATTGCGGCATGGGCAGTAGGTAAGTTCCCAACAATGTATCTTGTTTCTACTACAGCAATGGAGGTCACTGAAATCAACACTTGTGACTACAGAGAAATGAACACAAACGTTTATAAAGCCCAGAATTAGTAAAATCAGTTTTTATGTGCCTGTGAAATGACATCAATAACATACTTTCAAGGCTTATTTGGTGAGTTTCAGCTAAAAAATATACTACTGTAAGAAAACTGAAAAATGGATGGAGGATTGTTTATCCATCTGCATCAGGGCACAGAATCAGTCATCCATCTAAAAAACAGTAAATCCTTTGGTGAATCTTGCATCACAAGTTGTTTTAACCTAAATTGCCTTAGTGTGTAATAGAACTGGCGCCATGCTTTTCTGATGAATCTTTGCCTGTCAGAGTACTTCAGCCTATACCGAGGGTGGTGGTCTCCAAAAACTGAGATTGGACTTCATGAATGGGTTTTGCATGTTGGCATTTTTGAGAGCAGGTAAGCTGCTGTGAGAAAAAAAAAAAAAAAAAAAAAAAAAAAAAGTGGCTTTGGAAGCACAGAGATGGTTATAAAATCACCAAACCATAGAATGTTTGAGGTGGGAGGAGTAAAAACTGAATATTTGTTTTAGTTTATTTTTTCCTTCCCCAAATCCTTCTAAAATCTTAATTATTTTAATCCCTCATGGTAAAGTTCAAAGTTTTTGAAGACTGACAAAAATATTTCAAAGATTTGAAAAGGAGATTTTAGACAGGCTGATACCACCCTGTCTCTTCTCATAACTTAGAAAACCCTGACATGTCACTTTGGGTAAATGAAACTCAGAGTTTGAAGTTGATTAAACAAAACTATTGCTTTGGGTTGGAAAATCATTATTTTTCACAATACTGCTTCAAAGACAAATGAGAACTCAATTCCTATATGACATTTGTCTGAGTTTATGTGTTGTGTTTTTGTGAGACTGTTGGAGTTTAATTCCAACTGGGCAAGGAGTAAGAGAGCCAGCAAGGAGTAATATAACAATCTTACATGGCTAGTCTTTGTTATTTAGTCAATTTAGCATAATTGTTTCAGTTGTATGAATGAATTTTGCTCAGAAGTAGACACATTGTGTTATGAATATTTCTTCCAACTTCAGTGGTGTTATTATACAACCTGACTCATAAGATTTGAACTGGTAACCAGAGACTTGCAGAAGGAAGAACAGCTGGCATTTTAAAAGATGCAGTTTCTTTTCCTAATGAATCTATAGCTGTAGGTCAAATAGAGACACGTCCTTGAGGCTGAGAACACCCATGTATACTTTTTGCTGAGCATTTCATTGTGGGCTAATTGCTTGAGAAATTTGTGCTGCATAAAGAATCAGGGGGAAAGCAAATAGTTGTGTCTCATGAAGGCAAGAATTAGCTATTCTGTTTTTCCTCCTTTATATTTTCTCTTTCTCTTTTTTTTGGTAACTTCTTTTAGTGGTGTTTGACAGCTTTAGGAGTTGCACGATGTGTCCGCATGATTTTCTTTTGCAAGCACTCCTTTGCTTTCAGCTCCCACTCTTTTCTTTATTCTGCCAGCTATTTAAACAAAACTTTTTGAAAGCCATAGTTAAACCCATCCTGTTAACAATTTTGCAATACGTTTAATATTAAATACATTTCAGATGCCTGTTGAAACCTCTTCATGAAGCAATATATTTGGTCACACTTGACGCTGCTGATTAACCAAAAGTGTAAGTCAGGAATTAAGCACTGCATCTACATGCAGAGAAGTTTTAATGAATACCCCGATGGGTCTGTGTTCTGGTTTGAAAAAACCAAACCAGTGGGAGACACCAAGTCAGAATAACAATTTATTAAGAAAATTAGAATAAAGGCAGGGAAAAAAAAAGAAAAGAAAAAACCAAAACAAAACAAAAAACCACAATGGTTTGAACTGACAGAGTCAGATACAACCTGACACCCTGTTAGTCAGGGTAGCAGTAGCAGTCCAAAGAGATGGTGGCTGCAGTCCTCTGAAATGATGGATGCAGTTCAGNCTGGTTTTAACAGAAACCTGAAGATAGTGATAGAATACACCCCCCTGGACACATCTTACATTACAACCCAGGACAGTCTGAAAGTGTGATGCTTATGTGCAGGCATTGGTACAAGCAAGAACTTTATGGAGTGATTAACCAAAAGTGTAAGTCAGGAATTAAGCACTGCATCTACATGCAGAGAAGTTTTAATGAATACCCCGATGAATACACACAACGTTGTGCTTCTTGTTTCTGGATAAACTCATTCTAGTCATTCGCAGGAAGGTCAGTGGGAACTCATTCTGTAGCTCTTGTCACTAACTGGGATGTAGATGCCAAAATGATTATATCTTATTACTTTGGATAGATGGATAGAAAAGATGGGTTTTCTTTGCAGTCAAAACCACTTTTGCACCTCGTCCCCTTCAAATAGCAAGTTTCTGAGCTCTGTGTACCTGATATTTTAAGTATAGCCTTTAAACATTTTCTCTTTAAACTCACCTATTTTTAGCTACAATGATTATATGCAATTTTACAGTCTGCAGTAATTTTCATTTTGTTGGGTGCTTGTAAATAACTTCGAATTAGGTAAATGGTAGAGAGCCTGGTAAACTAAATGGTGCTTCACTTAATGTTGCTAAATAATTGAAGAAAAAGAAGTGCTGGGTAAATACCTGGAATCATATCAAAATGAAAGGTCTTGAAAGCCAAACCTCATTTTCAGCAGCAAAAGGAAAGCCTAAGCAAAAGCAAACTACTTCCTTATATCTATAGAAAAAAAAGTTATCCTACCCCAATATATGCCAAAATTGCACTTTATTTGTCATTTATGGTGGTGATTTTCAGCAGAAGCATTGGTAGCACACACATAAAAGTTTCATTTTTGGAGTCACAATATACTAATTTCCTTCACTTAGCCTATGATCAAACAGTGTTTGAAGGCTGAGGTAAGAAGCAAGTATTCTTAGAAATTACTGTTCCAGAATTCAAATGCCTTCTCTGCCATGATTTTCTTCCAAGCAAGTCATCAATAGACACACACACATTGCCTGTAGGGGATATATAATATTTATATATACTTAGTAATAAATTGACGAGTAACATAAAGTTATGTCATAGTTCTTGCCAGAATAATGTTTAAAATGCGCATTTATATATTTAGTAAAAAAATGGCCAGCAGTATAAGTTGACTGGGAGCCAAACAAAGGAAATGAAATATTGACAAGGGGACTTATATAGGCTTTAGAAGTTTAGGATTCACAAAACCTCAAGAGAGGACCTGGATAACATTATAAAAATATAGAATTACTTACTTGTAATGAAGATTAAGCAAAAATACTCTGCAGAGGCATTAAAAGTACTAAAAGAGTCTGGTTAATCCATGGCCTTTGAAACAGGCTTCTTGGGTAATCAGTTTAACCACTTTTTCACAAGGAAAAGAAAGTAAGGTGTATGTTGCAAATTATGGCAAGTTTGGCTTCTTGCAGCATAAAAATGACTCTGAATCGGAAGGCAAGATACCCTCTTTATTTCATGCATATTTCATGCATAGCAAACAGGCAGACAGGACAAAGAGATCTCTAAACGAGATCCAGCTCTCTGACCTGCTGCTTGTTCAGACATGGTCAGGAGCTGAGTGACAAGAGTAAGTACAATTGGTTAGCTACAGAGAAAACGGTTAGGATAGCAAAGGCAAACAACACTATTGAGATATATTTTCTCAAAACATCCCAAACAGTTTACAAAGCTTTCTCAAGGCTTCTCAGCTTCTAGCTGTGGGAAGCAATTCTCTTTCCACAGCTAGGGAAAACTTTAATAAAAGCTGAAAATTGTCCTCTGACCAAACTGTCAGCATCCACAATTCCCCTGTTTTGTTTAAAACCAAAAAAGCTAGCATTTGTAGTATTTCTGTGGGGCCCCTTGCAGAAAGGAGAACAAACACTAAGGTGGACAGAGAAATTCCTCAGCAACCCATGTGAGATACTTTGTTTACATTCTACATTCAGTTACATTCTTAATTCTACCAAAGGCACACTTGAGGTGGAAAAACACACTTGAAGTGAAAAAACACACCTAGAGTGAAAAAACATACTTGAATTGAAAAAACACATCTAAAGTAAAAAAACACACTTGAAGTGAAAAAGGCACCTAAAGCGAAAAAACACATTTAAGGTGAAGAAACACACTTGAAGTGAAAAACAAGAATTTTAAAGTTCATTTTCTGCTTGTGGACGGGCCATCTGGTTCATGGTCAGATCTTTCATCATCTGAGCACTGCCCGTTGGCTTCATTCCTGCAGCCACCTGTTGACTTCTGGTGCTGCAGTTGCCTGTCGGCTTCTTTTCACAGCCAGTTCTGGTTCTGGTGCTGCAGATCAGGATGAACACATTTTTCAGGTAGTCATTGTTTCCCTGTATCTGTGGAGACAAAGCATACCTGCAACCCCAAACAATAGCCTACACAGGCCTGCTTGGGGCAGGCACATCCTGCCTGCAGACTGCAAACCAGAGGAAGACTCTTCAGTGTGTGAGTCTGCTGCTGATGGGGGAGA
>VZTN01000023.1:41561-68047 GCA_013400515.1 Erpornis zantholeuca
TATATATATGTGTATATATAATTATTAGTAAAGAACTGTTATTCCCATTTCCCATATCTCTGCCTGAAAGCCCCTTGATTCCAAAATTATAATAATTTGGAGGGAAGGGGGTTACATCTTCCATTCCAAGGGAGGTTTCTGCCTTCCTTAGCAGACACCTGTCTTTTCAAACCAAGACACCATGTGATGCTTTGGTTTACATAATTTTTTTTTCATTGCTGACATGCAGGCAATTTTTGTTTGTTAAATGTTTCACTTGTACCAGAGAAGATCCTTAGTTCTGTCAGTGTGAGACAGCAAGAAATTCATTTGAAAAGTGGACCTGCTGGTCACTAAAAGCTGTGGCATAAAGCATCAGTCCCTATGCTACAAGGTGTTGAGCGATCCCTTTCAAAACATATATAGATAACTTTAAATTATTTCAAACTTGGCTCTTTTTGTAAGAAGCACTTGAGCTGTTCTTGGCAGAACAAATGTAGGTGGAACTGGGAAAAATAAACATGAGGCTATGTTGAAGACAACATTGATTCTTGCTGTTTGTGGTTTCTGGGTGCTAATGGGAGAGAGCAGTCACTGCTGGCATCACAACACCATTACCCTGCTGAGCACTGGAGGGAGAAAAAGACCCTTAAACTTATTGTACTATAATATCCCTTGTTGCTCCCTGAGAAATGAGGTCACATCACTACAGGCCTCCAATTCCTGTGTAATCCATCTGTAGTGTTGTTGAAGCAGCATCATGGCTGATACTCTCAGGATATTGACAAGGGTACTTGGCATGTCCTTCTGAATCGTATTTCTACATGCAAGACTTCCATACTGGAATATTTTCTGCATGATTTTATAACAAAATTAAAAAATATTAAGTATATTTAGAGCCTGCAAGGAATGAGAAGTGACAGGTTGCTTATTTCAGTGTAAAATCACTTGGTGAACCTATCATTATTTACAAACTACTGATTTATTATATTATTTATTATCATTCATTACCATGAAATTATAAGGGTACAAAGTTATTTTTTACAGATTCCCCATTTACTATATATATTTCAATGTAGAGGAAGTTTTGTGCCTGTATACCTTTCTGTTGAAAAGATAGAAAATCAGCTGTATGGTATTTGGCACAAGATCAAAGGAACGTATTTCATAAAAGCATTATATAAGCTATATAACAAGAAAATTTACAGTTCTACTACCTAATACACATGCACTGAAGTTTTATCAACAGAATGAATAAGGCAGAAATGGTCAATGTAAAAATCTTTTGCCAAAATCCATCACTATTCTCTGTTGAGAAAAATAGAGATATTTTTATATAAAAACCCCCAAAACAAAGTCCTGGAACAGATTAAACAGATTATCTATAAATATGCAATGGATTTAAGGGACAGAAAGAAGCAGAAATACACTGATTTTCATTTTAGTGAAGTACAGTAGTTGAATGCTTTTAGCATCCAAGTACTGAAGGGCTATGAAAAAAAAAGCAAGACTTTCTAAAAGGGAGTCCAATAAAAGCATGATAGCTGCACATTTAGCAAGCTGCATGAAGAAAGTGAGTCACACTCACAATGAAACAGTGATGCTAGCTAAAAATCTAATGCTAACAACAAATTCCTTGTTTAGTTTGTGTGACTTTTATAAATGCATATTATAATATTGGCATTTTGCAAATATTAACATGGATGCTATATGTATAATATTAAAATAGCTTTGATATAAAAATATAGTTTTTATTTCTGTTGTTAACTGAATTTAGACATAGTAGTGAAATAGCTGAAACATGTATGCTTGTGGTAAAATTGAACTGTCTGCTTGGTTGCATAACATCCAATGAACGTATGAAGGAGACCCCTGCTACTGATGTGCCAACTATCAGCAGCCACTCGTGGACCCAAGCTCCAGCTGGAAGTGATAATAAAAACTAACTCAAACCACAGTCAAGAAATGCATATGCTCTAAAAAGATGGACTTGAGGAGGAGCCATGCTAAACAGTTTCTGGAACATGTAAAATAGTTTGGGGAAAAGTTTGAATATGCGTAATTGTTTATGAATATGCAATAGGCTGATGCAATAGGAAAGGTATGTAAAGAGTGTCCCCACAACAGCAGGTGTGCTCTTGCCTGAATGCCAAGCACCCAGCCGTTAAATTTTGCTTTATTATCTTTGTTTTATTATTATCTTTATTATTATCTTATTATTATTATCTGTTGTATTATCTTTATTATCTTTTATTAAACCTTTAAATTTTACCAGGAGAGTGAACCTCGTTTTTCACATGATCTAACTGTGGAAGTTATTGCCAACAGATATTACACAGGTTTACAGTTTAATGTAATTAAACCGTATTTGGGTGCTGGTATGAATATTGAGTATGTCTGTAGTTGTATTAGATAAGTTTCCTTAAACATTCCTTTTGTTGTATCACAGCAATATGAATGAAGTCAGGAAGGGGAATTACCTGCATCATAAAAAGTGTCTGTGGTTCCCTGATTAACGTGTCCTGAAGTTGTGTCACTTAGGGTGCTGACAGAGAAACATTTGGGGTGATCTGCTAAAGCACTGCAGATTTCCCTGGCTTTGTATTTAGATTTGGGGTAACAGTGAGAAAAATGTTCTTTCCAATTAAATCCAGGCCTGGCTTTAAAATACAGCAGCTAATTCTTTTCAGCTTACTTTATCAAATCTGTTACAAGGGCTTTGAACAATAGTACTGAAATAACATTTCAAGTACATCACTGTGCCTAATTAATTATAAAGCTCCTGATTAATGACAAATGTTTAACATCACATTAAGTTTTAAAAAAATGTTGTTTCTGCCTTGTGTATTTTCTCCAATTGAATCAAGGGTTAAAAAGAATTAAAAGTTGATGTTGTAGCTAGCAAGGTAGAAGCAAGAAACTAAGGTTTAATTATTAGCATATAGGTATAGTTGAAGCAGTTGGAGCGAAGACAATCTATCATGTATTCGACTCGGTTATGTTCTTAGAAGCAACAGGGAGGACATTCAGCATTGTAAAAGAGCAGGAACCGAAGAACACACCTGGCCTCTAAGATAGTTGGAGCCAAGAGACGAGGCCTGGATCGTGTCCAAGGGTCAGGAAGACCTGGCAGTGGGACAAAGTAAAGAGGAAGACGTCTGACTTCATCTTCAAGAGACCACCGACCCAAATTAAAGGAAGAACTGCGCAAGCGTAATGAACATTCAGCTCATTTTAATATGGAGTGGGGATAGGTGATGCACATGTATAGGCATCTCAGGTGACTTAGATGAATATGTAAGACCTTTGTGAATATAAGGAAAGTCAATGCTTTAGAGATTCGCAGCTTGCTTTGGAGACTATTCCCCTGCTGCCCGACGTCGCAATAAAACATATCACTTTCTAACTTTAACAGTTGGAGAGTTTTTGTCCGGTACAAGTTGAATATCAATATTAGATTGATATTCATATTTAATAAATCAACCGATCTGTGAATATGGATAAGAGATGAGTGAAAACACAACCAAGAGTTGGTTATTGGAGACTTAAGACAGATTTGAGACTAGAAAACCATTCCAGTACCCCTCCTTGCAGGAGCATCTTGTGAAAACCTGATTTTTGGTAGAAGTTCAGGGCATTGAGTACTTTAATAAGTGACAATATCAAACCCTGAAGCTCCTGGTTCGACCAGTTAGAGTGGACTGAGAGAACAAATGTAAAGAGATGCATTTTCTAGACCTTCAGAGGGAGAGGTAGATGATGCCCTTCAGACCGTTGGTTCTTCCTCTGCCTCTTCTCATTTTCCCTAGCCTCACTTGGGGCATCTTCAGGAGGTAGCGGTTCCTTTCTGCATTCTTCACAAAGACACACAATTATCTCCTTCATCATCTAATTTTTCAGCAGTCAGGAGAGTCAAAGAAGAAGGAAGTTCTGGTATTGGCACAGAAAGAAGATATTAAAAATCAGTTTTACATTAGTTATGACTATGCAGAAAGAAAACACCCCCCCCCAACCTAAAACCAGACAATCAGACAAACAAAACGAAAGAGAAACTGCCCAGTGAACTTTCTGCCCATCAAAAATATCCACTTCTGGTTATTTTCTGCTAAAATTGGTGCTGTTTGAGATGCTCAGTGGAAATCTTTAGCTCCTCTATAGATAAATTCAATGCCCATTCAGTGAGGGCAATGGCTATCTCAAGCAGGTGTTAATTAGAGTTGCCTGACAATGCTTATTGCAGAACAGCAAATGTAAACTTTTGTGCTGGGTGAAAAAACAAAAACGAAAAGTTAAGTGTAGGTTGTGTGTCTGTTCTTTTTTCACTGTGAGAGAAGACGATTTTTCACCAGTGAAACTGGTTTGTACTAAGTAAAATCAAAATTTACTTATTATGCTGGGTAAAGACAGCTGAAGTCCAGACAGCGAGTTCCAGTTCTCAGAACACTTTTTGAGAGTTGTTCTTTAGCTATGTTTGAGAAGAGGAAACTCTGAGGAGAGAGATTGTGGGAAAGAATATTTTACTGTTTGGAAGAAAATTAGAACAAGAACAGAAACTCTAGCTGAGAAGCCATGCTGGTTATATGTTGAATATTTTAGAACTATTCATTCTACTTTTTGCCTTTGGCAAAAGGTGCATTTGCTTTCCTGACAGAAGAAATGAATGAATTATATCAGGACTGGTTTTATTTTTTTTACAAGGGTGAGTTTCAACATTGGAGATGCTATTTCACTCTTTTGCAGGGAGACCCTTTAAACTTCTGCAAGAAATTGTAAAAGTGGAAGAAAGAAGTGGGAAAGGAAACTTTACTAATAAGAACTGTGATGAATTAAGAAAGACAACTGTGGTGGTGCAAGGGCAAGCCCCAGAGACTGTTCATGGACTTGGATTTTCCAGGACTGTGTTAGAATGTTCTTATTATCTTTGAATGTGCACTGTTATGATGGTATGTTCTGTTCCTCCCCTATTGATCTATGTATAATGGAATGTTCCTCCCTGCTCCTCCCTATGGACCCTCCCCAAGAACTGCCCCTTGCCCAGTTATGGTGTGGCCCTCCGCCCCTGTTCCAGAAACCTCTCTGTCATTCTCCCTAGCCCAACCCCTCAGCCCTGTCACTCTTCCCCAACTGCCATCCGCCCCTCTGGAAATCCCCTTGTTACTCGAGGCCCCAATGGATACATTCCCTGCCACTCAACCCAAATCCCTACTATTGGCCTCTGGACTGACAGAGTCCGCCCCATATCTCCTCCCCTAAGTCCCCCTGATTGGATAAGCCCTAGTTAACACCCCTTTTTCCACCCTGGTATAAAAGTTGCTGTACCCCTGTTTCGGGGCTCTCTTTTGGTTGAGCACCTCTTCGAGAATAAACCTCGGAACTGTGCCCAAAGAGAGTCGGCTCCTGTTCCTTGTCTTTGCCTTCGACGCCAGGAATACCACCTCCCACAGCATTCAAGGAAGCCCTCCACTGGAAGATCATCGGATCACAGTGGGCTCGCAGGAGTGCGGGTTGGCTGAACCCGTGGACGCAGCCAGTCGTCTTGAGCTGCCGGGCTGGGCTTTACCTTGAAGGGACTGCACGCTGCGTCAGACAACTAACTTGTGCAACATGCCCTTCCATCCTTGCCTGGCTCTCTATCAGATCGAGTTGTGAGAAGCCAATGAGCACTAAGTCTGACAGCAGTAATTTCCTGAAGATTGCATGACTGTAGCTACAGGCAGAGCTGTGTATCCCCTCCGGCTCTACCATCACTGTGACTGGCTTTACTAGGATAATGTTGCGACCCAGAATTGATGCATAAATTTGAAGGAGGGTGTAGACAGGCAGGACATGGTTCCAGTCCTAGGCTCTGTATCACTATCCTGCAAATGAAAGCAAGGAAGACAGTAACTAAAACGAGTACAGCTTCCCAACCAGCTTTACTTCTATCATGCTTGAGAAGGCAAAACATAGAGGCTGTGTTTCCACAAGAATGAGGGGCTGGCGCTCTGCAATCCTTCCTCTGCCCTCCTGCTCTCCACATAACTTTTCTTCAGAAAGTTGTGTTGTGCTCTACAGGACTCTGTTCAGTTGCCATTGCAACTGAAAGCAAATGTGCTTTAGCTAGTCCTGTCTACTTTGCCCTGATGTGCTGATTTGGGCACAGCCTAGCTTTTAGTAGCAGGGGGAGGTCACAGGAGTGGCTTCTGTAAGAAGCTGCTGGAAGCTTCTGCCATGTTCGGGCAGAGCCAACCTTGGATAGCTCTGAAGATGGACATGCTGCTGGCGCAGTTACAGAGTTTGATAATGTCTCTGTAATGACATATTTAAGGAAATCAAAACAGTACGTGGCCAGTTTTCCCAGGGGTGGCAAGCTGCCTCTGCCAGGAGCCATCCCAGCACTGCGGAGGGTGATGCGCAGCTGCCATCACCGCCATTTTGACATGGCCTGCAATAAACTTTGTCTGCTTGGCCACCCCTAGCCAGCCACGCCACAGGTTGAATGGGAGGGGTGGCGGTGCTGGTTTCTCCTTCTTGGCGCCCCATATGAAGAGAGACAGTAAATAGCGCCATCGCCATGGCAGCCACAACTCCCCGCATGGTGGTGGTGGGGGCCATGTGGCCAGGAGCAGAAACATGATGAGTGATTCCCCAACACAGAACAAGATCAACCTCTTGGCACTGCAAGATGCTGCAGAAATCTTACAATTAGGGAAACTTGTTGACAATGATAACTACAAGCAACAATTTTTCTTCTAGTCGGAGAAAGGTGAAAATGAGGACATGTGAAGAAAGACAATATGGCGACACCAAGGTCAGTGAAAAGAAAGAGGGGGAGGAGGTGGCCCCGATGTCAGAATCAAAATTCTTCTCCAAGCTGTGATGAAGACTATAGTAAAACAAACTTTTTTGTCTGTAATCCATGAAGTCCATGGGGAGTGCAGAAATCCACTTGTAGCCCGTGAAAAAGGTGCCCACACCAGAGCGAGTGGTGGCCAGAAAAAGCTATAATCCAGTGGGACACCTGAATAGAGAGAAAAGGCCCCACCTTCCAGAGATAGAGAAAGCCCTTGCTTCCAAACTAGAGCAGCCTATTCTTAAAAGACTGCACCCATGTCGCAGCAGTTCTGGGAAAACTGTTTTGCTCGTGGGAGGGACTCATAGCATAGCACAAGAGAAAACACTTCTCTCCCTGAGCAAACTGAAAAAAGACCTCACGTAATGAACTGACCAAAACTGCCCCCCCCACCAGCCCTGTTTCCCTGCAATGACAATGGAAAGGAGGGAGGGGCTGGGAAGTAAAGGGTGTTCTAAAGACTTATTTTACTTCTCATTATCCTCCTCTGACTCTGTTAATAATAAATTTACTTTATACCTTTAAATTTGAGCCTATTTTGCCCTTAGAATGTTTTCTCCCAATCCTTATCTCAATTCATGAGCCCTTCATTTATTTTCCCCTCTTGCTCAGCTATAGCAGAGGGGAGTAAGTGAATGATTATCGTGAGTGCCTAGCTTTTTAACCAATGTCAAAGCATGACACCTCAGCACAGTCAATTCATCCCTCCTTGGCATGGATGGGTTTGGGACAGAAGTGCACGAAGTCACTAACAGTTTGCTCTTTGAGAAGATGCCTCAGAAGAAGATTATCCATAGAGAAATCATCAAACCTGGCTGAATGTCTGGTAGGGTGTCTAAGGGACAGCTGCAGAGCAGAGCCACAAGCCATCCTCTGAGCACCCTATGGACTATAGGGTAGGTGGCGTATGGTAGCTGGGGGTACAAGGCACTGCTGCAACTGTGACCTTGCAGCATGCTTCACTACTGATCTCCCTGCTCCTTGCAGGCTTCCAGATCACTTGGAGGGTATCCAGTAGGATTGGATGGATTAGCCTCCCCATAGGAGGCCTGTACTGCATCAACAGAGTAGCAGAAGTGGGAAGCATTACCCATCCATTTGTAGGAGAGCAGAGGAAAGGTGGACCCACTGTAGCTCTTAGGACATCTTCCCATGTCCCTCCTGATCTTTTTGGAATAAAAGTGGGAATTTAGAAAAGTTTATCACCTGCTCATCTCCAAAATGTGAACGCATAACTGTGGTGATGACTTGTAGTGGGTTTTTGAGAAATCTCAGAGAAAGGCTGGACAAATGCAAGCTTTTGTTAAGCTATTCTGAAAAACATTTTCTAAGGGAACTCTTTGTAGTTTCCCAGGAGAGAGCCTTGATGAAAAATGTAAATAAGAGAATCGTTTATGTAAGGTGGTTGCCTTGACCAATGAAATGTCTTCCTCTCTCTTGTTGTGGATTCCTGGCTGAGACACAGTCGGGGAGAGACACAGACACACACACACACAGATGTTTCCTCCAGCTAAACCGGCTGGAGAGAGAAAGAGTTGTTCTCTTTTCTTGATATTAATAAATAAACCTTCTGAGGAAAACATGGACATGTGTGGTTTGTGGAAAGGCCCTGGGCCACCAGGGATGGCTCCTTTCTACACATAACCATCCCTCACCCTCCAAAAATCAGTCCAATATATTTTGTAAGAAGCATAAAAAGAATTCTTGTCTCTTGCTGGGTTTATTGGCTAACACAGGTAATGAGATTAAGGTAACAATCTGAAGGGTGCACACCTTCACATGCCGTTATCAAGTTTATGTCTGTAGCAAAAGCTGAAAGTCTTTTAATGGCCTTGACTTCTACTTCACAGGAAGAGGAAAGAATTAAACAGTTTCTGATAGCAACAACTCTTCTTTGCAGATTTGGTCTTCATTTTCATGAACAAAGTTAGAAATATGCTATGCAAAAAACTGTTTTTTACTTAAATGCAGTGTTGCCCTGATTTTTTCAGCCTTCTGAATGTTGCATTTTTCTGTAATAGAGTTTTCACTCTATTAGAGAATGCATTGCATTTCATATAAACAAAACAATGTTTTTCTAACTGTTCCTTTTTGTTTTCATTTCTCTTCTGAAGAGGAGACAATTGATGGACTTCTAACTTGACCAGTGTGGTTAGAGAAGAAGCAACCTCATTCTCCAGTCCACGGAAATCTATATATTATGAAGTCAAAAATTAAACTGTGCTTTTTCTGCTTGAAAAACTGGCTGTCTCCGTATTGTTCATTTCATGTCCTATAGCAACACATGCAGTAAAACAGCTTTAATAGTCTGCATTAGGGTTTCACAGAACTACTAATATTGCTGCTAAAGGGATTGTTTTACAAAAAGAAAGGGTCACAGCAGGTGGTTTCCCTCCAAGAACAGCAGCAGCAGCAGCAGCAATTACTAGTAGTGAACAAGACATAATACAAAACTAGGCTTTAGAAGGTTGTGTCTTTGGCAAAATCACAGCTGTAACAAGGGAAGGAGTTACAACATAGTTATCCCCTGACCCACATATGATATGGTCCTTTTCCATAGTGTTGATGGGTCCATGACTGTGTCTACAGCAATGCTTAAAGGTTAAGGTTACCAGCTGCACTGTGCAATGAAACTGTATGGTAAGTGGGTCAGTCCCATGACACAATCGTATTTCTAGTATAGAAAATCCTTAAATAGGCTAGATGCTATAGATCTCTCCCTTTTTTTCCATCTTCTTTGTGCATGCATATACATCTTGCCCTAAGGGTATCTCCAGAAAGCTGCACTTCTCCATTTACTGTAATAGGAAGTGCTTTGATATGATGACAGGGTCATTGTCAAAATCAAGAGATCAAAAGATTCACAGTTAACTAGTCACTGAAACACTCTATGACAAGATTTGAAAGAGCCAGGCCTGTCTTCTCATTAAGCAGTGACAAAGCAAACATTTTTTAATTGATGGTTCCAGGAATTTAATTGCTATTTTGCAGTTTACTCAGGCTCCTTCATCAAATGTATCTGATACTTCAACTCTATGCAAGAAGAGAAAGTGTTGTCAGTTTTATTAAGAAACAGATGAAAATCAGAAAAAAAAGAGAGGTTGTCTGATCTTTACAGTGGCTGAAAATACTCAACTGACTTAGCGCTTTGATGTGTACAATCGAAATTCTGGCTGTAAGACAAGATGAAGGAAAACGGGTGGGAGCTACCCTGGTAGTGGCAGATTTCTAGGAATCTGAATGCCATTGTTCTCATCAAGTGAGGGAGATACTTGTTAGCTGCAACTTCATCCTCCTGTAACAGTAGAGTTCTTTCAGATTTTGGTGTTACGTGCCTTATGTTAGATTTAAAAAACACCAATACAGTAGGAAAAAAATTTTAGACGTGAGGACATTAGGGAAATTATTTAAAAGGTTCTGATTCAGGATCTGTACACTCCAATATCTTCCATATTTCTCTGACGCTTTTTTTAGGGCATAGAATACCAGTTTTCATTGTTATGCGAAGAACTCCTCGCCAGATTCTACCTGCTCCATCATCTGATCCTGACAGGAGGTCTCAGGTCTGCAGCTCTGCAATAATTTCAGCTGAAGTGAACGTCACTGGATTTCTCGACAAAACTTAGCTCAAACACGGAAAATTACCTCCCTCCTTTTATTAAATTTTATTTATTAAAATGTGCTCTGGATTTTAAAATGTGGGTTTTTTCTCCCTTTTTGGACATAAAGCTGATCACCCCTTCTCAGATTAGTTTCTTTAACACTAGATCATGTTCCAGTTTTGTGGACAAAATAGCTCATTGCCTCAGGCATCTGGTATTTCATAAGATGGGTGCTAGAAATTGTTGCTGAAAAATGTACACAACCCAAAGGCACTGAAGGATCTCAATATGTAGTTTGCCTCTCTTCCTTTTATTTTACCACCTAAAAATAATGATGGACCAAGACATAGTATAATTCAGTCACACAGAATTGTAGTTTTCCATGTTGTCCTGGCTTTGAGAAACAATTAAATCCACCTGTCCGTTACTGTAAAAGTATCTGAAAGGTTTTGTGATTTCACAGCTACTGCATCTTCTCAGGTCAGTGAGATGGTCTTCACATTCGTTGAGCTACAAAGAGCAATGCAGGGTACCGCCTACGATTCTGCAACAGCAGACAAAATTAGCGTGAAGACGGGAAGATGGGAATAAAGAAGGGAAGGCACTCAGACAAGCAAGCCTTAAGAAAACAAGTTGTTTATTGTTGCTATATGGAAATGAAGGAAACTCCCAAATTGTGTGAGATTGTCCCCACTGTTTCTTCTTATGCTGTAAGCAGGTCCACATGGGAGATTACTTTGACCCAGTGTCAGTGTGGGAGTGGGAGAAGAGGCACCAAAGGCATTCATGCAAGGATTAATTGTCTCTTATTTGTTGTTTTTCAATGCCAAAGTGTGGCATTTCAAAGGGTGGCAGAGAGGGAACTTTAAAAATCCTTCTGGGTGTTGCATCAGGTAATTTGTCTAGACATCTGGTAAAGCTGTTAAATGAATTAGACAAACCTTTAATGAATAGGCAGGAGCATGGCAAATTATTAAAACACATGTTAAAGACATTAATAAAGACATTATTATTCAAAGTCCTCTGTTGCAGGGAAATGCTGTGGAAACTGTGATATAAAAAGCCCAACAAAATTCAGACTGAGACTCTCAGACAAATGGGTTGCTTGGAAAAGTGGATATAGGAATTAGTGAAACCAATGAAAATTAAGCTGCAGATTAGTTATATCTCTCAAGTATTTTCTCTATCTCTCAATGACATATTAGTCCTCCAGATGACAAAATAATCCAGTCCATTCATGAATCAGGTCCTGAATTTACACTAGTTTCTTCATGGTTTATTAGGAAAGAAACAAAAGCTGAATTTGCTCATTTTAGTGGACTAACATGAAAACAAACAAGCTGGGCACTAATCTGTGAATAGAGCAGTTCATTCTGAGCTGCCCATCCATTTGAAAGATGGATTAAAGAAGAATGGCAGCAATAGCTTTAGCATCCTGATTTTACTTCACTGGCTCAAGTCTGTTAGTCCTCTCAGACACAGTAGATGCTTTACATCTTGCTAGTGAAGTAGAGTGACTGTCTATGCTACTAAGCTCTTTTTACAAGTATTTCAAAGATTTGAAGAACATTGCAGAAAATGTAAACTTTAGGGATATGAACTGCCTAAAAAAGAGTGAATATATGACTGTTTACTGTACTATATGTAAAGTTAATCCCTTCACTGTAAAATCCCATCACAGCCTATAAAAATTCAAAATAACAGCCTCCCACCACAACTGATTTATGTTTTGCAATGTTCTCCTGGAGTTTCTTCTTGGGAAGAAGCAGCAACAGAAGAGACTCAAGTGTGTGGCTTCCACATATCAAATTTGCCAGAATTTTTTTTTTATTAATTTGAGAGAGAATTGGAGGTCAACTAATGTATTTAAACCAGAAGCAATGTCACATGCACTGAACTCTTAGACAGTTGAAGGTGAACTTTTTCAGAGTACTCACAATGTGTGAGTAAGTGGACTAGAACTGGTGTTGGGTCATCTGGGGGGGGTTCAATTTTTGGAATGATTCTGCCAGCAATTATAAGTATAGCCCTCCTTAGACATTTAGGTAACTGAATATTATTAAATGCTTCTAAAATAAGAGTTGAGTTATAAAGGATATAATTTAACTTAAGAGTAATCTATTCCATTATGTAAATTTCCCCAAAGAATTTGGTCATGGTACAGTCTGACAGTGTCTATGGAGTACTGTCTTGGAGTGACTTTATGGTGTATCCTATATCATCTGCCTATGCCTAGAAAATGAATTTTATGCCTTTCTGTGTCTTTAAACTGAGCCTGAGAGGGGAGAGAAGAAAAAAAGCCAAGCAGTTCTGTGTGTCAAGGTCACTACATCTCTCTGTTGACCTGCTGTTGTGGGGGGCAGGGGGGTGAGGTGAGCTGCTGAGGCAGAGAAGAGAGGAGGCAGTTTCTTTGCTTGCCAGCGAAATCTCGGCTCTGTTTTTCTTCGAAAGAAGAGAGACTGAGGGTCGGAGTCCAGGGAAGTCTGAAAGCTTCNGTGGAAAAAAGTTAGTATTGAAAAAACATATCAATAAGATGAGGGTTTACTGGTGTTGAAAAGAAAATAAGATACGTATTGTTTCTTGAATGGTTGTCAGTAAGATATAAAAGGCAGCTGCCTTTTAGCTGCCATTGCCTTTTTGCCCTGGTGTCCTTGGAGGATGCTGCCACTGTGTCCGAGGTCTTGATAAGAAAATAAACAACTCTGGAACAGCAAAAGAAGATGTCTTGCTGCGTTCTTTCCAACATGACGAACCTAAGGAAGAAAAGCCCCAGGGCAGAGGACAGAGGTCCCAGGCCTCTGACAACTGAGGTTTGTTTTTTTTTTCTTTTTCTGTGACTTTGATTTCTTCTTTTTCTCTTCTGGACTTATTCAGACCATCAAAACCCGCACTGGGAGGCCTTCCACTGGTCTGCAGGAGGATCCCTTGACGCCATCCCAGCTCCAGAAAGGAGAGAGACCACACCCAGGAGGACTCTGAACTTTTTTCCAGGTTTCTCTCTCCACAGCGAGGTATTTTATTGTTTAGTGTCCCAGTTTGAGACAAAATTCAGGGGAGAAATATCTACCGATGGAAAGCAGGATGTAATTACCCCTCCCCAAACCGGAGGAGGGGTATCAAAAGCGTTGCTGCACCCTGCTTTTTGGCTTTATTATCTGAGGAAAAATATAACTTCTGATAGATGAATTAATAATAATTTCATTATGTTTTGTTCTCAAACTGAATCATACTGCTAAATTGTCAGAAAAATATGTTATTAAAAGTATGATTCTTTATCTGGATGTAACCTAGCTGACCATGGATCTGTCAGATGCTACAAACTTCCTTGAATTAGGGAAAGTAACATCTTATAGAGTCTCTTATGGGTGTGTTGAGACTTAATACAATCTCCATCTGAGTCAGTTATCAACAGGCCATAGAGTCTGCCACTGGGCTGAAAATGCCTTTGTTTTGGAAGGAAAATTGAGATCCTCCACTCTCAGAGACCTTTAAAGAATCATTTTGCATATGAGTCAATTTCTCCTGACCTGGCAAAATTCCCCAGGTAGTATCTCTGACCAATATTGTCTCTTTGGAGTTTCCTTTGGAAATATTTTTCTCAGGGTTGTCTCACGTGTAGGACGTTATGGTGACTGCAGATCTAGTCTACTTATTTGGTGGGATCGAAATTTTAACTATTTGATTGGATAATTTTCCCACTGAACTGACTGCTAGCCCAGTCCTTCCCCATCCTCTTTGAAAGAAAAAACTGCAGAATAGAAACTTCTGAAGTAGAAAACTGACACAGCATAGTTTTCAGTCCTTTGGAAGCCCAGCAGCTGAGGGATACTGCTCTCTGCTGATAAACCTCGGATCGCCAGAAATTCTCCCAAGTTTTCCCGCTTCGGGGAAATTTCTCAGTGCCTCCTCTCAGGCACTAAACTCAGCTTGCCTTCTCTCAGGCACCCAACTCAGCTGTCCTTAGAGGCTGCGAAGTAAACCAGATGTGCCGATGGGTAAAAGCAAAAGACGAGAACTGACCCTTTTGCTGCTATGTCCCAAGAGGTTTATTGTCTCGGGGGGAAGGAGAACAAGAGCACGCCAAAGGAGCATAGCTGCACAGCTTTTTAAAGGAAGGGAAACAAGGCGTGTTAATAATATAGGAACCAATCGGGTAGCTCAGGGGCGGAGAGCAGGGAGGGATTACATTTTTCAGGGCCAATGGGGTTACAACCAAGATAACTGACACTTAAAGCAACCACAGGGTCATCGAAGTTTTAGAGGAATTCCCAAGGGGAGTGTCTGGGACTCTGGGGATTGACAAGCCCGAGGGGAAGGGTTTGGGTGACTGACAGGGATCTCTTTGGAACACAGGAGGGGTTACCTCCTTACCTGGTGGAGGTGGGAGGGTTGAGGGAAGGAGTTTGGGGGAACACTTTATTATGGGAACAGCCAGAGTGGGGAGAGGGTAACAGAACATACCAACTTTTAAACAGTATCTTCAATTTAACATTCCATACAAATGAGAAACTAAATTCAACTAAACATTAACAGTTCAGAGCACATCACCACAGAAAACACTGTAATTTTTCACTCCTTTAGGAGACACCTGTAAGAGCAAACTCACACTGCTTTGTGGCCTGCCCTGCTGTCTAGAAGGATAGCATTCCCTGGGGACACACTCTCTCATCTCTGGTAATATGGTCTCAACTGCAGGATTACAAATTTTAGAGCTGCTTACAATACCTCACACTCCAAGGTGTGCCCAAGGAGACCTAATACACCTTTAGCAAATGCAAGCAGGCACTTAAAATACTCAGTAGAATCTGAGTACTTTCTATTGTGTTTATTTTTCTGAAAAAAATTTGTTCCATCCAGTTTAACCCAACAGTATGTAGCGTCATTAGAACAAAATTTGGTTCCCAGAGATGTTTACTTGTCAATTCTTTGATAAGACAGCGGAACAAATACAAACATCAGGGATGTTATAGGTTAGTAGCCAATCAATTGATCAACCCAAAGCCAATTCGGGTTTAAAAATAACCCATAGCCAATTAGGGTTTTAACAATTTAAAATTTATTAAGCAAGCACAAGCAGGCAAAACAGCGCTGGGGCAGCCGAGGAGCCTCTGCTCCGCCTCGGGCTCGCCGCCGGGGTCTTTGTGTCTTTGATCTTTATACCCTTCTGGCTTCGGATCCCAGTGTCACTTCTCATTTCTGCGCGTGCGCAACCTGTTGCCAGGTGGTCATCACAGTTGTCTGGTGGTCGTGAGAAAGAGGGCCAGATGTCCCCCCTTTTTGCTGTTCCTTTTTGGTATGTTCTCCAGTCACTGTCCAAAACACACCAGGATGAAGGCCAAAGATCCTCCTTTCCGTTGTTCCTCCTTGGTATGTTTCATAGGCCTTGCCCAAAATATACCATTTCCTTTATATAATGAGTTGGCTAGCTTACAGTAATTGCTTGGCACAATGCTGAGGTTTGATATACTAGTGATTAATTAGTAAAAACACCTGGTTACATCTTCCCTGCTATCAGCGGCTAATCTCTATCCCAATCCCCCCTTTTCTATTTTCTACTACAGTTTGATTAATAGCTAATATCTATGATAACTTCCCCTTTTTCTATCTCTAACAAGCAACTGGTTTTTTTTTTCCTTAATTCCCACTCTTCTATTTTTACTTGTAGCTCAATCAGCAAAACAACGGCCTTCTCTCACAAGGGATATAAATAATGCCCATGATTTTGATTTGGATAATTAAATTTAAGTATGTTTCTTAGAACACTGCATATTTTGTGCAAGTTTGAAGGACTGCTGTAAAAATGGGATTATGTTTTGGAAATTTTTTGTTGAGTGTTACATCTATGTGTGGGCTTCTTTTCCAGCCTCTTACCCTCACTTCCCATAGCTGGGATGAATCACAGGAGACGTGGGATTTTCTTGTTCGGACTCAGTTGTTTATTAATTCTTATCTATGTTACAATCTTAGAAGCTGTGAGTTCTCTTAACAAGGTGGAACAAAGCTACATAATGGCGATTCTCTGGCTCTGCAGAGATTTTTCAAGGACAGTTTGTCCAATAATGATTTGCCACCTAAATTATTTTTATTTCTAACCCAATATGCAAACCTCTAAGTTCAGCAGTGCAGATTTTCTGACACCATCTAAACCCATGAAGAAGAAGGAAGAAGAAAGTGAAACAGAAGTATCTAGCCACCACCCTAAAAACTCCATCTTGGCAAAACCTTAAATCTCAAATTTTTCACCCTGTGACACCACACCTTCTATTCAAGCTACACACATGTGATTTTCATGTTATCACTCAATTTTGGAAACCTATCCCAAGGCCTCACATCAAATGTAGTATTTTTTTGTGGAACAGTGCCTTTCAGCACTCAGAATTTAAAATTGTCAGTTTCCAGGGTTCCAACACTATGAAGTGAAATTTCAGCGTTGTGTTAGTCCTTCTTTAGTTGTTATCATAAACGTGTCAAAAGACCAAGATTATAGCACCTTTATTAGTTAAAAAATAATCATCATTTTGGCCATCAACTTTGATACCATTAAGCCTGCCAGAAATTCTTCTACTACCAGTATTAACGTTTTGTCTTAACATGCATACACTTCGGCTTTAGAAATTATTATTTCCGTTTTCAAGTGGTGTTTTCTTGCTTTTTTTCTGTAACATGAAGTTTTAGGGGTGAGCTGATAAATGAAAGACTCTCATGTGTTCACAACTGTGCTGGTTTGAAAAGACAAACCAGTGGGAGGCACCAAGTCAGAATAACAATTTATTAAGAAAATTAGAATAAAGGCAGGGAAAGGAAAAGAAAGGAAAAGAAAACAAAACAAAAAAATTAAACACACTGGTTTAAACTGGCAGAGCCAGATACAACCTGACACCCTGTTAGTCAGGGTAGCAGTAGCAGTCCAAAGGGATGGTGGCTACAGTCCTCTGAAATGATGGATGTAGTTTAGTTGAGGCAGTGATCCAGTAAAAGGGTGCGGTCTTCCTCGAAACGGTATGTAGCTCCTATCCTCTGGTAATCCAGTGTAGAAGAACGCTAAAAGTTGGAGTCTCAAAACCTCAGTTATATCCAAGATGGGATGCTTGGCTCCTCCCCCTGGGTGGAGTATCTCACAATGAGATGGTGAGTCATGAGATAAGGCCTGATGGGCCCATTAACAGGAGATAGTTCAGGGGCAAGTTATCTCTGAGTCATGGGCAAGGCACTGATGGGCCCATTAATAGAAGGTAACACAGAGGGAGGAGGCAGGGACCACTGTCCCACCTGGTTTTAACAGAAACCTGAAGATGGTGATAGAATACACCCCCCTGGACACATCTTACATTATAACCCAGGACAACAACCTATCAGGTTCTGCTAGGTTTGATAAAACTGACCTCTGAATAAAAATGGCCTCTGAATAAGACTGAACTTCTTTGCTTCTCTAGTTATTCCTCATGATACAGATTATTTTGAAACATTTCACTCTTACTTGCAATTGTAAAGATGAAATTAGATCTATAATTTGTGATTTTTTTTTGCTTGAATCTTACATGGTTTTCTTCGAAGTATCTTTATTTCACATTAATTTTTTTGATTAACCAAGCCCAGGCAGTATATAGAAATGTGGTTTGGGTCCTCCATTTTACAGATGCTGTACCTTTAGAGTTTGTAAATTTCTGTAACCAGCTCCATTTCCAACTCATTACTTACGATGTAACTCCTTTCAGTTTTTATACAGCAGATAGCATTCTTTGATATCTTGCAATTTTGTGTTGCTTTTAACACAATTACTGTTAACATAATGGTAATATCTCTGTGTACCCAAAATAACCACTAAATGGTTTCAGTGTTATGGACTTTTTATTGAGGGTGACAACATCAAACTGCCTTTATATTATTTATTTTAATGACAGAGCATGCAGATATTTTCTCTCAGGAAGGAGAGGCAGAGCTGGTACCCATCCCATGTGCAGACTGTGCTTTGGTAACTAAGTTTGCAGGACCTTGTTCATCAAACCATCTGTTTATCATGAAAGCAAAAGCTGCTGTGCAGAGTTAGACAAAGTGGCCAGTGGGATTCACCAGAGGCCAACTGGGAGCAGAGTCACAGCAAGGTAACACTATGTTTTATAGAATCATAGAACAGTCTGGGTTAGAAGACACACTAAAGATCACCCAGTATGACCCACATGCCATGGTCAGGGACACTTTCCATTAGACTAGGTTGCTTAAAGCCTCATCCAGCTTGGCCTTGAACACTTCTAGGGATGGGGCATCCACAGCTTTTCTGCACAATGTGTGCCAGTGCCTCACCACCCTCACAGAGAAGAATTTCTTTCTAACATCTGATACAACACTGCCGTCTTTCGGTTTGAAAACATCCCCCCTAATCCTATAATTCATTCCCTTGTCAAAAGTCACTCTCCAGCTCTCTTACAGCACTGTCAGTTACTGGAAGGTGCTCTGAGGTCTCCCCAGAACCCTCTCTTTGCCAGGCTGAACAACCCCTGTCAGCCTTTCCTCATAGGAGAGCTGCTTTAGCCCTTATAACCTGCTCTGCGCCCAATACAACAAGTTGATGTCCTTCTGGTGCCTGAAGTGCCCCCCTAAAAAACAGAGAGTATACAGGAATAAGGGAATAAAGGTAGGTATTTATTTGAAGGGCCTTCAAAGTACATCCTGAGGAATCCAGAGGCTATTGCCAAGGTGGACTGCAAGAAAGACACAGGTCACGAGTTCTTCACACTTTTATAATGTTTAGTTCATTTGCATATCAGGGTTAATTCTCCAATTAAAGCTCCAGTTAATTATGTAATTTCCCAAGCTTTCCCCCCTTTTAGAGGCTTTTGGTTTATACTTTTTGGGCCTAGGATGGTCTGGGTGTCCTTGGAGAGCAAGCCTGGAGAAGCTTTGTTATGTCTACCTAGCATGAGAGAGCAGAAGTTAACAGGCTACAAGAAACTTCAGAGTTACACACTAGGCAGTACAGGATTTGAAAAATATCAAAGTTAAAACCCAAGGCATCATTCCTGCCCTTTGGAGGCTTGACAAGACCTCTACCTTGTCGAGACTCTGTTCTAAATATCTACTAATAATATGTGTCTAACAGCAGTATAAATCTAACAATAGCATATATAAACAATAATTGTAATTACAACTACTATGAAAAATTCCTTAATCCAGGTCAGTTTGGTAACCATGAAATCAGGGTGTGGAAGATATAATCAGAGCTCAGTGTATTGTCTTTGAATGCTATCTAATGTAAGATCTAAGTTACTTCTCAAATTGTAAACAAATTTTGCTGACCTTTCCACTTTGGTTTACATGTCATTTGTGAATTATTCTGGGCACCCCAGGAATGGATCCAGTGGAGTTTCATGAGAGAGAAGTAGAAGGGCAGAATCCCTTCCCTCAACCTGTTTTGATCGCGCTTCTTTGACTGCAGCAAAGGACAGAGGCTTTCTAATCTGGGAGCACACGTTAAGCTTCTCATCCACCAACACTCCCTTCGTCTCAGGGCTGCTTTCAATCCATTCTCCTCTCAACCTGCTATTTGTGCTTGGGGTTGCCTTGACTCAGCAGCACAATTTTGCCCTTGGCTTCATAAGGTTTTGCCCTAGAAGTTCATAAGGTTTTCTCATAAACCTTATAGGAATGTAAGAGCTTCAGACAATACACTCTGCAATTTCACTGACAGGATGTTAGGAGGAACACAGATGCACAGGTGCTGATAGGAGTACATGCGTCTTAACCTGAGAAAACATGAGCTTTGTCTCTTTAGACATCCATGTAAGAAAGAAATTTGAAACTGGTCTCATCTCATGTCTCTGTCTTGCCCATTTTCTACTTCATCTGCATGGCCAAATTGTCTTTTTTGTTTCTTTTCTCACTTGATATGCAACAATTCAAAAGCCAGTGAAGAAGAACATGCGTAAAAAGAAAAATCTTAATTCTAGAATAAGAGTGAACACTCTTCATTTAATTTTCATTGATGAGGATTTTCTTAACATCTCATTGGATGTCACTCTGTGACTCTGAGGTGAGGTCACACATATATATTCCTTACTAAAAAGCTAGTATTTGCCACTTGTCTGAGTCTTCCCTAGCGGCAGAGGCAGAGAAAGTAGACAAAGTGAACTTTGATGCAGCGCAGTCCCTTTAAGGCTTAGCCCAGCCTGGTAGCTCAAAGCAGCTGGCTGCGTCCACAGGGTTCAGCCAGTCAGCAATCCCCGACGACTCACTGAGATCCAAAGATCTTCCAGTGGAGGGCTTCCTCAAAGGCTGTGGGGTGTTGGTAATCCAAGCGCTGAAGGCAGAGACAAGGAATTGACGCAACACAGAACACAGTCCTTTAGGCTAAGCCTATTGTCCGGCAGCTCAAGGCACGACTGGCTGCGCCCTCGGGTTCAGCCAACCAGCAATCCGGAATAGCCTACTGGGATCCACCGATCCCCAAGTGGAGGGCTTCCACAAAGGCTGTGGGAGGTGGAGATAGACGCGCCTAAGGAGGAGGCAAAGAAAGAGAGTTGACTCTCCTGGAGCACAATTCCAAGGTTTATTCCTGACGGGTTGCTCAGCAGAAGAGCCCTGAGACCGGGGTTACACAACCTTTTATCCAGGGGAGGAGAAAGGGGTGTCAACTTTACACAGACCAATGGGGTAGACCTTAGGGAGGAGACAGGGGCGGGTTCACTGGATCCAGGGGCCAATAACACAGAACTGGATTGATGGACAGAAGAAGTAACCACTGGGGCCTCGAGTAATCAGGGGATTTCCAAAGGGGTGGATGGCAGTTGGAAGGGGATTTCCAGAGAGGGCGGATAACAGTTGGGACAGATTGACAGGGCCAAGGGGTTGGGCTGGGGAGAGTGACACAGGGTTTTCTAGAACAGGGGAGGAGGACCACACCAAACTTGGACAGGGGGAGGTTCCGAGGGAGGGCCACGGGGAGGAGTNTTGTCCAATGGGGGAGACTTGGGGGAGGATACAGGGGGCGGACTCCTTCCATCCAGGGGCCAATGGTAGGGGACTCGATTGACTGACGGGGAAATTATCCATTTGGGCTTTGAGTAACTAGGGGAATTCCAAAGGGGCGGATGACAGTTGGGGAAGAGTGACAGGGACTGGGGGTAGGGCCAGGATGACTGACAAGGAGGCTTCTGGGACAGGGGCGGAGGGCCACACCATAACTGGGCGATGGGAGGTTCTTAGGGAGGTGCAAGGGGGAGGAGCAGGGAGGAATATTCCATTATACATAGAACCATGGGGTTAAACAGAACATACCAACGGTAATTATACACTTTCAACACATAACGAGAACAGTCTAAACCAATCCTGGAAACCAAAGTTCATAACATTCTGTGAGGCTTATACCCGCACCACCACAGAACTTCAGAAGGGGGCAGCGGGGAGGATACTCTCCATGTTTACTTGGTGGTGTAGATAGATAATAGAGAGCATTTTGTGCCTCCAAAAAAAACATGCTAAGAAGGGGAGAGGAAATTCTACAGGAGTATCAAAGGCAAAATGTGCTGAGGAAGGGCCAGGAGGATAAGAGGAAAGAGAGGATTTGAGTTTAAAAGATACAAGAGGTCCCTTGAAGGTTCTAGTCAAGTCTGGGAAGAATCGTAAAGGATCTGACACTTCCACTGAATACTTCACATAAATTTTAAATTCCTTAGCTGATTTCCACTTTTGTTGAATTAACTTCTTTCCAATTAGACTTGCCCTTAAAATAAAATGCCCTTGATCTTTGCTAATATTTTTAACGGAATCAAGATCCCCAAGGATAAAGACAGTAGGATTCAGAGGCAAGTCTATGTTCATTTTTGTATGTACTTTTCTATTACTTTTCTTTAGAATTAATACTCTTCCTAGCCTGGATTCACCCTTGAAAGTTCACAAGGAGAGCCACAGAACATTTCTCAATCCTCCCACACATTCCTGGCTCTGGAGGCAGCAATTCCCTCTTCAATAGAGAAACAAGTTTTGGGTGCAGAATCAGATTAAGCCTGTTTCTGAAGTTTCAGACAGAAATTGAAGTAGTATTTTCTTATTCTATACAGACAGAAGAGCAAATTTTGTCTGTGTTTCCACTGTGATTTTGAAAAATTACTTTGGCCTGTCTTCAAGCCTGAAGAGCTGAACTGACACTGAGACACAGTGGTGATGAAGACCCTATTGCCCAGGTGCTCTGCAGACTGCTAAGTTTTAAATATCAAAAATAATTATACTTTCCTCCATTAAAGCAGTTCCAGTTCCTACATGTAAAATGAAATTTTAATTCAAAATTCTGTTGATATATTTCAATAATATTTGTTTCCACTAATCCTTTAACTCAAAGTCTCCAGGTATTATCAATATCACTACTTCTGGTAGCATAGGCTGGGAAACACCTAATCAGATGATGGGCATTTATTGGTATAGTGATGAGAGAAGGGATGGGTCACAGGAGAGTGGGAGTGTTCAGCTATTCTTTGAGAGGAAATGATTCATAATGCATTTAAGAGTGGGTTCAAAACGAAAGAAAGCACAAAGGTAGATTAAATTGTCAACCTCTTTTCATGCTGGATTTATCCAGAAGTTGCATATCAGACCATCCTGAGTGGTCTTTTAACTTAAATTGTTTGTACATTAGTCCTGAAACATGTATTTGATAATGGGAACTCAAAGTTTGCACAAAAGCTTAAGATGGGTCATGTTTCTGTGTCTTGTCAACTCAGAGGATGAGTGAGATGGCAACACCCTTTCCTTTCCCATCTGTGGGTAACCACTCTTTCCTACTTAGCTGTCAAAGGAAGAATAGCGTAAGGCAGGAGGTTTTATGTTCAAGTTGTGAATTGTGCTTTGTACCTGCTGGTGCCCAGGACGATGAACTGAAAAACCATGCCTTTATACTGAACCTTGGAGGTGGTAGTAGCTGGAACAAGCTCAGTGGGGAAGGGCAAAAATGCAAAAGAGGAAAAGGCATAAAAAAAAATGGCATTTTCACTTTTTTTTTGGACATGAATCTTCAGTATATCATAGCAATTTCACAGACAACTGCACACCTTCCGACAGAAAGATCAGGTACCCTTTGTTGAGGTGCTTTTCCTTAACCATTTTTCTGAGGCCATGGTAGACCTGGCAATGTCTCATTGTAGATCTTCCCACTGAGTTAGTTAAGGAGCAGGCATTTGGATAAACATGGCCAAAACATCCAAGGGTTGTTAATCTCCAAGTGCAAAATTGTCCACTTCAACAGTGGTGGTAAAAGCAACTTCTAGCCTGCTCCTGCAACTCAGTCATGTGAAGTGGTCTAGACTGTGTGCATCATCCCATCATTTAACTGATGTCCAGCTGGAAGGTGTGCAAGCTCACAGGGCATCATTTCCAGAGCCCAGCCTCCTTTCCTTACCCCGATTCAGTTTCTCTCATCTTGAGAGTAAGAAAGCACGTATGGGGGCTCGACTCTTACCACCTTGCCTTGTGGATAATACAATCCGGGATTCAACATAATTGTACCCACACACATCAGCCACAAGGTCCAGGGCAAGGCTGCTTTGTGTAGGGCACATTTACGCTTCATGTGTGCTGCAGTGGTTTTGGCAGGCAAGATCAAGGGCAGTGCAGGGAGGTGACTTGTTTCTCTGTCATTGCTGAGGTGATTGTCATCAATTCTCTGTGCTCTCTGTAGGGTCCATATTCACTCACTTTAGTAGTGAGTAGGGGACTCACTTTAATGAGTAGCACTTCATATGTACACAGGCTTCTGTCGTTCCCTCCTGCCCACCTGCTTCTTTCTCCTATTTTTCAGGCATACCCCGAAGAGTCACAGGAGCTTTCATAGAGGGGTTCACACTAGGCAAGGAAAGGTGATGTGCTGTCTGTCTGAGGCAGCTTTTCTGTGCTCAGGGCATTCCTGTAAATGAGAGGAGTGTTAAGACACTAATGAAAGTCAGATAAAGGGAAAGGATGAAGAAAAAGAAATAATGAAACTTCCATGAAGCATAATGTAAGCAGTTTCTTTGTGTTATCTGAGGTTATCCAGGCTGACAAGTAAGCAAGACTGTTGACACTTTAACAGAAGCATGCTATCTGTGTGCAATGCAGTGTAGCCACAGAAGGGCCATGTCTAAATGAACAAAAGCATGAAGGAAAGCTCTTGACCAATTCAGTGTGGAAAATCAGTGAGTTTGCTTTTCCAATTAGCACAGTGAGAATTGCTCCCTTCTCCCTTCTTTTACTCCAATTAAAAATGCTTAATTTCTTCAGACTATTGTCCTCAAAATGCCCTTGCACTAATTCAAGTGAGAAGTTTTACATTCCATCAATTGGGAATTTTACCGTAGGAAACATGCCCAGTTCTGTCATAATTACTTTTTTTCCCTACTGGGCTACTTTGCTGATTAAAAACAGCTTTCACTTTCAATGGCTGCTCAAGGATTTTCTCCAGTCATCACAGAATCTTCAGAGGGAGGGTTTAGGTGATTCTTCTGTCACCTCTGGTAATGAGAAATTCTTAAATGAGAGAAAGGATCCAGATTTAGGTCTGCTTGCAGCCCTTCTGGGAGACAGCAACTCAGTGACTGCAGTTCTTGCAGTTTGTGAGGAAAACTGATTATCATGTCTAACAACTGGTCAGGAGCACAAGTTCTTGCAGTGAATATAAGGGCTTTGCATGTCCTCCCAGCTCAAACGAACACAACATTTTGAAGCCCACATCCACACTAAGAGCCTTCTCATGCATTGGTGGTAGGTATTGGTTTGGCACTTTGGCACTATAAATATAATGTTTTTCTGGAGCTGGGGAAAGGGAGAAGGAAAGCAGGAGGAAATTGCTCAGCAATTGCTACTAACCTGAGGCTAGACCCTCTCCTAGATCTATGCAGGACAGTTAAAATTTAAGGAGAGGAAAGAAAGCAAGTATTAATTCCTCCCTGTAAATTTAAAAGCTAGGCTAAAGAGGGCTGGTTTGACAGTTCTTTGGTATTTCTGATGTCTCTGCAGATTTGAGTCTTGGATCCATGCTCATTTTCTGTATTAAAATAAATGAAGTACATCGGGGAAAATCCCCCACACTTTAACAAAGCACTCAATATTACATGAACTTAGGACAGCAGTTAAATACTGCCATGTAACTGGATGCTTCCTTTCAAAGCAATTTTTACACTATAAAATCAGCAACAAGAAATCTCAGGGTTCAATGGACCCCCATTCTTGTATCTGAATATCCAAGACACACACCACCTTGTATGGAGTTTTGATCTTGTGTTAGAAAGAAAAATAGCATTATTATCATGTTGTTCAGCTCAGCTGTCAGAGGATTTTATATTTTAAGAATGCTCTTGAGATGCCTAAGTTGAGAACAGAAGGGTGTTGTATTCCTTATTAAACAGAGTAAGAGCTGTAGTTTGATCAGCATGGTGTCCCAGCTGAAAATAAAGCACCTAAAGACAACAAAGCTAATACCTAATGAAAGAAGAGGAGCACTGAGAGAATGGCCAAACCTCTACCTGGCACAGACACCTTAATTACATTTCTTCTTGATAACCTTCACACTTGCAGGACTGTGTGGGTCTGTCAGTTCCCAATCTAAATAATTATTTTTTTAAGGTTGAAAATTTTGTCCCATCCCAAAACAGACACATATGACATACTGGATGAAGTGGCAGCCTAGAGATGGGTGTTGGTTGGGGTTATTACAAGTAAAAAATGNTGTTGGTTGGGTTTATTACAAGTAAAAAATGTTTTAATCCTTTGAAACATGATTAAACTTCAAAGAAAGTGCAGCATTTTCAAGCTTTAGTGCTCAAAAAAATGCTGTGCTATATGCTCCCCTCTCTAATGCAAGATATTAAGTCATAATATTATTTATAGATATATCTCTATGGATATATATGGGATAAATAGACACATATTTAAATATATAAAGGCATATATAAACATATAATGTTTATATACATTATATAAATGCATTAAAGGAGCTCCTCATTTCTCCTCTTCATTTGCAAGCTGTTTTTAAGTACCTGCTTCTCAAGTGAAGTACTGTTTTTGTTCAGTCACTAGTCCAGGTAAAATGTCTTCTTTTAATTTGGGTTTTTTTT
>VZTN01000024.1:2337-66844 GCA_013400515.1 Erpornis zantholeuca
AATAGTAGCATGTTTCACTGGTCTCTCATGCTAGAAATTGCTACAAGTAACAAAGTTGGAGATTTTCATAACATAAAAAGAAAGACTGTTTTTATGCCTTCAGCTTTCTCATGGTTCAAATGAAATAACAAGTATTGTTGAATTAGAAAACCTCTGTTCTGGAAGAAACAGAATTAATATTTAATTTTTGGCTGCATTTCTCTAGCCAAAAGAAATATGCAGCATGATGCTGCTTTCAAGTAACATAAGGGGTCTTGATAGGGTGACAGTGACACTTCATCCTGCCTTTCAAGCTGCAAGGACAAATCACTCTGTATTCTGGTAAATGAGCTCAGTGTTTGCATGAGTTTATATTCTCAGACGTGAAGAATACAATTCCATCTACTGGAGTATTCAGATCTAAATATTACTATTTCAGAATGCTGCAATAGGATGATGAGTCACATCATCCTGAAGATACAAAACAAGTTATAAATAAACACAATGAAAATGTATATTTGCCTTTTTTAAGGCTTGTGCACATATTTGTTCAAGATGAATGTCAGAGGCTTTGAATAACTTAATCCCTTTTATTTGGTGACTGTAGTATTAGTGCAAAAATATTCTAAGTCAACAACGTAATGTGAAAGGGAGAATGGAATGAACAAAGGAGGAAAAAAAAAGGAAGTTTTGATAACTGCATCAATAAATATTCAGAAGTTTTTTTAATTAGTTCCCAACCTCATGTAACTTCTGTAAGAACAGGGCTGCCTGACACTATTTTCAATGAAAATCAAAATCCTACCACAGCCTAATAAATTAAAAATTACTGTGATGCCCTAAGACTAAGTAAAAATAAAAGCTGGCACATAAATATAATTAATTTGGATGGAGTTCCATTTAATTGCACTCAGATGGCTAAGGACTGCTGTCAGTCAGCTTAGCTAACAAATTAGTCTCACACTCGTCAAGAGCTGCTGCATTAGTGAGGCTATAAATGGCAACAGTGCATATTACTTATTCAGGCTTCATCCATCCCTCAATTTACTGAGGTCAAATTGAAGAATGCTGAAACAAAACTCTGCTTTGTGTTAAGGTCTACATGTGAGCAGACTTTTTGGTACAAAATGTGTAAACACAATTACTGTGCTTGCACTGTACCATTTTAAGTACAGGTGACTAAAGCTAAAGGGAACAAAATAAATCAGAGGGACAATTTGTCTCAAACTGATTCAACACTCACAAAGAGAAACATTGGAAATGCCATTCTAGATCAGACGTGCCTTCCTTGGTTATTGTCAAATGGCAGCACAGAAATAAGAAGAATGCCAAAAGAACAGCTCTAAATCTGATAGTTAATGTTCAGAAAAAAGATTTAAAACTTTAAAATTTGATTTACTATGCTAACAAAAATGTAAATTATTTTGTCTATTATAATTCTACTTCATGCTGATATCCTGCACACTTTTAGTTGTGTGGTGTTTTATTGGTTCTTCAGATTTAAGCCTCAACAATTTCTTGCAAATAGTTACATCATTTAACAATGCCCTGGATAGAAATTATTTATCTTCACTGGCTTCATATTTCCTTAAATATGAAAAGTATTTAAGTATATTACAGTACAGAGTACACTCAGTATATTACAGTACAGAGTACACAGAAATCTCAACATTGTCTCTCTTAACCTGTCATTAATTTATATATTAGTCCTTAATACCCTCAAACTCTGCAGACTCTGACTTATGAGAATCCCAATCTTTTGCCTTTCTTTGGAACACTTTCTCAAGCTTAGCTAACTTCCACCACATGCCATACTCTTTAAAAACAGTAAGCATAGCAACAGAACAATTTTATGTAGCTGCTCTGTCAGTTTTCTGAGGTAATTTTCAGTGCTGTGCTTCATATACCCATTTTTCCCATTTTGATTGCAACTGTACAATGAAGGTCACTACTGAACTGACTACAGTAAAATTAAAGTTTCTGCATACTCAGCAAAGCCATATCTTTGTAATGGAAGAGACTTTGAAAATCAGAGATCAGCTGAAGCAGCCCATTGCTATGATGCCTTAAAGTGGCTACCTAAAAAGAGAGACCAGACAGGAACAAAGGAATAAAGGAGGTATTTATTTGAAAGGCCTTCAGGTGCACATTTCGGGGTCCAGAGGTTCTGCCTCAGTGGATCTCAAAATGGGCTTCTGGTCACGAGTGCTTCACACTTTTATAAAAATATTAATTTACCAACCAGAATCTAGTAAATGATGTGACTCCTCCTAAGCTTGCCTCCCTCTTCCCAAGATGATGGTTTACAGTTCTTGTTTCAGGATGTCCTTGGAGGGCAAGTTAGAGGTTTTGTTATGTCTATCTTCACACAGAGAACAGCACAAGAAAACAGCATCACAGCACCTAGCAAGCTACAGTTACNATAAAGTCTTTTATGTTTTTCCACTCTGCCCCTTCCCATATCTCCTGACCATAGAATTTAGCAGTCCAATGAAGCCCTGAACAACACGTGTGCCGATGTGTACACTCGGGTGGCCAGCACCTTACACCACTTAGACCAAACAATGGACTCAGCTGCAATTCTGTCTCTCAATGTAGAAACTAATTAACTTTCTCTAACTCTACTGGCCACTGTTTTTTATGCAGCTTTTTTATGTTGCAATTCCCTGTTGTCATCTAAGACCAGCCTCCAATCAAGCACAGTTGTAATGGGGGAGTGGGTACCTTACTTATGAGCAGAAGAGTAAGAATACCTGACAGACCACAATATGATCCTGGAAGTCCTATTAATGATAAAACTAAGCTAAAACGATGCAATCTACTTCTTTTTTTCTGGGTTTTAGTCTTCAGTGACAGTTAAGGATTGCTTTCCAGAGATAACAGAATGTTCTAGGTCCACAGCAATGAAAAAACCTCAGGCTCCATGAAGCACAAATCCTTAGGAAATACCCTCCAGTTTCCCTTACGCTCATCAATTCAGTTTAAAATTAGTGCAACACAAAACTTCGGCACCAAGCTTATTTTTTTCCTATCTTTCTCCTTTTTTATTCACATTCAAAACTTGTCCAGTCAAAGGAAAGTAGAAGCTCACATCAGGCTGAGTCCTTGATCCCAGCACTGTGCCTGCTGGGCACAGAATGAAGGGGGGTTTCAGGAATTTGAGCTTTCTGTGGTTATCAGAGGCAGCTCAAACACAGTGCCTCATGGAGCTGGGGGTGCATGAGTATCCATAATGAACACGACATCTACAGCACAGGAACTGCTGAAAACTACAACAAATAGAGCTGCCTGAGACAGGACACACTCCAGTGTGCCTGGTGTCTTAGGAAACAGTGGGGCAAAGTCTGGGTGGAGCAGATCAGGTCTCCTATCTCTGATCAGTCCAGCTCCCTAACTGGATAAAGGCACCTGACCTTGAGGCACACATGGGCTGTTGCCTACAACAAAAGCCTTGAGAAAGTTTATGCACAGTTATACTCAAATTTGTTTCCTATGCTTTTTAAAATAAGACTTGGACTTCTGAATCAAACATTCGTGATCTGTATGACAGACATACATATGCCCAACACAAAGTTCTTGAATGTGAGAACACTCGCTTTGGCAAACCCTCACAATTAGATTTGAAAGAGATTACAAATCAGATGGCATTGGTCCACGAAAGAAGTTATTTTACATGACCTGGAAGTCCCTGAAAGAGCTTGCTACAGGAATCTCAGAACAGGACTGCAGTCAGTGTCAGTTGTCACAGGCTGAACTGAATAGTTTGCAGTAGAGACAGTTTCCCAGCTGCTAAAAATATATTTCACAGCTTTAAATTACTTTCAAAATTACATTTCTCAAAAAAGAGATGCTTCACACTGTTCTGTTTTAAGCAAGAAACAGTTTTGTCTCTTTCTCAAAATTAAATAAATGAAACAGCAAAATGATTGCTGGATGTGTGCCCAAAAACCACCTTAAACAGCTTTGGATATATAACCACCCTAGACATTTGGATATATATGCACATCAGTCCAACCAGTTTATATTTCACATTTACCTTAACCATGAATGCCAAGCTTGTAACTCACTTTACTGACCAAGGTAAGAAGAAATGTACCATTGATCAATATGTTTTAGCATTTTCTGAAACTATTTCTTAAGATTTTGATTTTTTTTGTTTGTTTTACTGTCTTTAAGTTACTTGTTATTGCTCTCAACTGGAGCAGCATGTGCAGCATGAAAAGAAGAGAGGATCTACTTTGTTAAACTTTCAAAACATATACAACCAGGTAATATACAATGGAGTTTGCATTACAAAGAAAAAAGGATAGAAAAAGGAAATGAGCATAAAGTAGGCAAATGTCATCTAAATAGAAAAATTTCCTACACATCATGCTTGTGAGATTGTTTTCTGGTTTTGAAATACATTATTTTTCTTAAGTCAAATGGAAACTTAAAAAAGAACTATAAATAAAAGCATAATAACAATCTTATTTTCTGGTCACTTCTTTGGACTAGACATTTCAAATTTATTTTGTGAGATGGCAAGTTAAAAAAGGCAGACTTTTTTTTCTGATGGACAAAGCCCTTCTGAAAATCTTCTGTCTTCAAACTCCCTGTAAAGAATTGATGAAAGAAAAAAATTCTGACTTTTTTTTCTTTTTTATTCTGAAAAAAACTCTAGAATGCAGATACAGTTTCTTAAAAAAGTTTTGTGTTCAGAAGAATCCCAGAACATTGAAACAATAATACTAATAATTAAAAAAAAAAACCAAAAAACCAAAACTATATACTATTTTCTAAGAAACAAATAAAATTCCTCATTTTTTTAAAAATTCCACAACAAAATACAAGTACATGCCCTTTACCAGTCTCCCAGCACAAAAAACTAAGATTAATGTTTATGTTAGTGTGACTGAAATGAGAACACAGATGAATATACACATAAAGCATGTCACCCAACTTGAGCCTCAAACAAAATTCCTCATTCTATTAATAATCCTTTTAAAAAGTTATTCTTTTATTACTGGCCAGAGGCAAATTCAAGTGAGATTATACTTCTCAGGGGAAAAGGAGCATTTTCTGAAGGAAACATTTGGCTTATTTGAGTATGCCGTAAAATCTGAAGATGTTTGTCCTCTGAGTCTCATTAGCACAGACCAGAGAATTCTACAGTTCCTTCTCTAGTGCCTGTATCACCTGCATACATGAGATTAATACCTGTTTTGTGATCCACTTAAGCTTTGTATTAGCAGAATTTAGCTGCTCTTAAACTTGGTTGTGATGGTTCTCTCTCTTGTTAGACAATTTTAAGCACTCTTTAGTATCTTTGATTAACTTAGAGACTTTAACAGGTCCTTATGACTCCACATTTTGATTTCTAACTTCATCTTTTTGACCTTTATGAGTCCCAATGGTCTAATTCTCCTGTATCATATTGATTTATGGTTTTCTATATTCAGTGAAAATGCCTTCACTCCTAAGTCTCTGCTCATCTATTTTCATGTATTGAGTGCACTTAAGCAAGAGATGCATCTTTAAGATATCATCATGGTTTTCTCTCTGTGGAATATTTATATGCATCAAAAGATTTATCATTATTATTTTATAAAATAAGTTGAAAATGACGGTAGGGAGCTCTACTGAGTCCTGATAAAAAGCATTCAAGTGGCTTGGCTGATGTCTGCTACAAGACAGACAAAGTCAAGGAAAAAGTTGAGGAGAAACATGCAAAAAGACAAACACGGGCAGTAGCTGCCTGCTGTGATGATATTGCAGCCTAGGGGCAATACAATCAAACTAAAAGGAAGAAACACTGTTCATTAAAAATTATGGAGTATATATCATTAGGTGGACACAGACAACAGCCATTAATATGGTAAAAGCTGCAAAATAAGGACAGAAAAATAGATTAGGATTGGCTATACTGCAGTCTCACAGCCAGGTTGCAAATTGAAAAATGGAAGAGGCAGGTTCTCCTAAGAAATTAAATCTGCTGGCAAGCACACTGTAAAACTTCCTATCTTAAGTCTTATAAAAACAGTTGTTTTTGTTTTTCTCCATGATTCCCTATTGAAAATCAGTTCTAAAAACAAAGAATTGGCACAGTTGAGAGGGGTCCCAAGGCAGCACTTAGCACATCCTACACCTCTGATGCCTCAAAAGTTTCTTTCCATTTCAAGATGAAACGAAGACCAACATAGTTACTATCTTCTTAAATAGTATGTTCTCCAGTCCTCTCCCCTTTTCCCTTCTCCTCTTAACAGGCCACAGACACTGAACTATTCAGCTGCAACTCATGCTGCTCAAATGTTGTGAAAGTTTCACAGAATTCATCCTCACTGAAAAAGGTAAACCAGAAACCTGGAGAGTCTCTTTATAGTTTAAAGCTATCATCTAATGGTTGAGAGAACCATGCATTTTAAGTCCCTGAATGTGCTTCCACCTATGCTTTAATTCATGTGGTAAGTGTATGGCTCATAACATCTTTTAGTCTAGGCAAAACAAACAGGAGATAGTGTAGATTACTACCACTTTCATTGCAACAGGTCCTCAGATTTTTTAGTTTCTCAAGTACTCAGAGATAGGATAAAAAGTTTTTGAAATAAACTAAATTCACTGTTTGGAAAGATACATACCTACAAAAATAAAACCAAAAATTTGGCTGAAGCAGAAGAACATCCGACAAATAAATTTCATATTTGTGCTCCTCATTCATAAGACTTTATTAATATAAATATTTAACCCATTCAAAAATCACAAGAAGGCATAAAAGTATTTCTGATTACACTTTCTTTCACTAAAGAAACAAACTCTGAGAAGAAATAAAGTACTGTTTTCTCCAGCTACACCTAGTGACAAGGCCCTCTTATGGCTGCAAAGCCTCTGAGTCAAGACAAGGTAACTCAAAGGTTCAAATTCAGTGAAACTTAAACTGAACACAGACTTTGTACCACAGTTCTTTGTCTTGCAAGAACACCAGGGTTTATAGAGGATTACCATGTTGGATGGGTTTCCATTTGTGCCCAAGTTCTAGCAAGACAACTATGCACTCCAAAGCTTGAAACAATCAACACGGTAATTTTCTAATTAATTAAAAATCTCCAGGCAACATTTCAATAGCTGAACTGGTAACTATTCTGTGATGCAGCAGAGCATGTGCTAAGACTGTTAATAAATTACAACCCCCAATACCATTAATGTCTAATCAGTTATAATAAGAAATTTTTACATTAAGGTTTTCATACTTTCCTCATGGAGCTTTCCAAGAAAATTAGAAGCACATATTTTTGATTTAAGATCATGGGAAGATTCTCTGTAAAATAAAATACTGCTATATTTCAAGAACATTATTATAGGATAAATGAGAGAGAAAACCTTCATATTGTGCTCTTTTCAGTGCCAGTCAGGAAGGTTTAACAATAGATCTAGACCATATGTCTTTCTTTTTTCGTACCATCAGAGAGAGACAAGTATTTTGGAACACTTGGTAGAATTCTAAGTTATTAGGTTATTTCTTAAAGTTAACTGAAATAAAAGAACAAGCCTGTTGGATGTTTTTAATTTACTGAAAATGCAATTCTATCAGCAAGAATAAATTTTAGAAAGGGAAAAATCCTGGGGAGATGCACAAAACCTTCAAATTAGAAAAAGGCAATAAATTATCCTTTCTGTAGTATTGAGTTACTGCCAATCTAACAAATAGACCACAGATAATGACCAGCCTCAGAATTAAGTCTCTTTGAAATTAAGACATGTAAAAATTGGTTTAATTGTTAAAAGAAAAAAAAATTTCTTCTACCTCTTCACCTACCACCTATATTTGTTCAGATATAAGAAAAATCCCCTACATGTTTTCCCATATGTTTCTCTTAATAAACTGGATATCCATAAAGCACTTCTACTCATCCAATCATCCTATTGTAGCTTCAAAGCCTGACAGTTGCTAGGCTGCTGCAGTGCCAAGGTCACTGCTGCTGTCCAACCTCGCCTCAGCACTTTCCTGGTGCTTCCAGGCATTCCCTGATTGGCTACTTATGTATTTAGATGTGAAACTTAGCTTTTTCTCTGCTGTGCAGAGCCTAGTACACTGGAGCCCTGGGCTCATAGCTAGCTTTCCTATATACTCTGGTGCTAAAACTAAAAACCATCATAAACCTAAAAGGATGCATGCACACCTGCACCAACCTTGCCCCAGGAAGCTAAATATCCTAGATGCTACCGAGAAAATTATATATATTTCTGATTGATAAATTGTGTGGATTTCAGTTTACATAAGCAACACAGAGATGAAAACAGTCTGCTTGTATAAAAAAACATATCTACTCATGTTAGAAGTATAGTTTATAGACATACACAGATGCTTTATGGGCATAGAGCATCAATGACAGAACAGGTGGAAATGGCTTCAAGTTTTGCTAGAGGAAGTTTAGATTGGATATTAGGAAACATTTCTTCACTGAAGGGGCTGTCAAGCACTGGAACAGACTGCCCAGAGAAGGTATAGAGTCACCATCCCTGGAGGTATTTAAAACACACATAGATGATGATCCTGGGAATGTTGTTCAACGGAGGAGTTGACAGAGTCAGGTTAATGGTCACACTTGATAACTTTAGAAGTCCTTTCAAACCTAAATGATTTTATGATTCTATGACACATAGACCTCCGTGGCATATGTCCATAGATGTCTGATGAGGAGAAAACAGAAAATTACTTACCACGCTGCAGCCAGGACAGTCAGGACCATTTTCACAAGTCCTGCGCCGTGCCTGGATCCCGCCACCACACTGAGCAGTGCAGCGCTCCCAAGGCCCCCAGCCTGTCCAAAACACATGAGGGGGGCACAACAAATGCTCATTGCAGTACCTGTGAGAAGAGAAAAAAGGAGGCAAAGAATCTATTTATTATCAAGACAACACCTCCCCCAAAACCTCCCTCATTTGCATAATTCAGATAGATGTTTGTGCAGGGAAAATTTTATATAAATGGACTCTACCTACTCATTAAGCACTGCACTAACAGTTGTCACACTACCCAGAGTGTCTAAACATTTGAGTGGGTTTTTTTAGGTTGCAGTTTTGTGGGTGGAGCATTGGTTAGATTTATTCAGTGACTTTATACAATCCATGCAATGCAGCCATGTGATTGTACTGCAATCACGTAACCAAGAATAAAAACTACTTTATTAAAAGCAGTTGTGGCTATCCCTCTGGGGCAGTCAACCAAACAGAAGGCAAACATTCATGCAGTCAGTCTTTTATCAGTCTCCAGCTAAGAATTGATTAGGATCAATCTCTCTCATCTTCAGATAGTTATATTTGCTTTTTGCTTTTCACAGCGTCTCTGCTTCTAGGGCAAAATAAAAGCTAAAACATTGATTATAGGCATGAAGAACTGTACTTTTAAAATAATGTTATTACTTTATCTTTTAAAGGGTGTTTTTAGCTTCTATAATCTTTGAAGGATTTCCCTGTAGGCTGAAAACTGATTCAGAGGCTTAGCAGGTTCCTGAGGGAAGCACTATTAAGTTGTCATTATTGTAACAAGATATTCAGACATGTGGGAAGGTCCCAGCTTCAGCTGTTTTTTCAATTTTTGTAGAAACCTTAGATTCCTGATTTTTCGAGTGTGCCGTACAATAATTCTAGCCATAGCATATGCTGCTTTTTAAGGAATCTTTACACAGGTCCAAAGGATTTGGGCCATCATCAGGTGTGACTGGGGCTCTCTAAGAGACCAAGCTGTTACTTAGATAAAGCAAAGATACAGCACAGTCAAGAAACAGACAACACTAAAGAAATTCTCTAATATTTTACGCATGCATCTGGGTAGCTCTTGTTCCAATACTGACTCTCCTGAATGAATAAATGTTACAGTATTTCCTCAGTTTTGACACCATTCATCCAAATTTCAATGTCTTCTTGCCTTCTAACAAGCTTTCATCTCTTTTCACTATTCTACAACAAAAACTGACTTTAATATTCCAGTTATTAATTTTCTACAAAAAGAGAAATGATAGTATGAACAGTTGTCATTTTCAACAAGAGTAACCACAACAATTTTTTTATTTGTTTTCAGAAAACCCCAATATCTGCAATATTCTACATTATCAAGGAATTTGAATATTTGGATCTCTGTGGAGGGCAAAAAAGTAATGCTGGTGGTGTAAGTAACATACAAAAGTAGATTTAATGCATATGCTGGAGCCTAAAATTCAAACTTTGCCCATAGGTCTGGGCAACTCAATCAAAATTTAAAGATTGGGAGTGGAGTTAGTAGGGGAGTGGCATTTAGTATTCTGCTTCTGTATAGTTAAGAAAACTATTCACAGCTTGTGTTGACCTTTCCTCTGGAAATTGAGGAAAAAATGCCAGAACCCTTGATATTTATGAATGTGGTGTCAGAATTTTTCAGTGCATGATTTGGGTACACACATTACAGTTCATATTATGCCATCATTAAAGATACACAGGAATGTTCTGTGCCTAAATATTCCTCCCCTAGAACTCCAACTGCACACATTCTTTGTCATGGGCAGTCATTTCTGTGAATGTGTGTGATAGTTTCTCTCCGTGATCATTTGCTGAGAATGTGTAGTCAATAAAATATAGATGTAACATCAGCATTTATTTAGTCAAATTAGTACATACTTTGCATAATTTCAGTTCTTAATGAAGATGTGTTAAATTAATTTGGGACACATGCAGAGACTAAAGCAAATCTTCCATGAAGATGAGAATTACTGATATTCAGCCATGCAAAAGTAAAATTATGAAACTTGTCTTGTCTTCAATTAGAGGATGTACAGTGAAGCTATGTGCAAATGAAGTAGTCATCTGAACTTGAGCAACAGCTCATGGAAAGAAACAGCCCAGTTAAAAACATGATTTATGTCACCCTAAAGCAAAGGTCAGAGAAATACACCCCTCGATGTACAGATTGATTTTCTTTGACTATAAACACTACATGGGAGACAGACATCTAAGTGGCCATTACAGCCAATGAAAATCTTGTCAATACAAACTAGGGAGACTAGAATGATTGATTTGAAGAAATTAAGGAATATACAGCAGAAGGACACAAATTACTCTTCTTCATAGCCTGTATTGACTAAATTCCTACAGACCACAGTGGAAGTTCAGACACCTGACTCACACATAAACATTCACACTCGTGGAGACCTGAAGTTAGATGAACAGATCTCACTTTGAGGACAGTCATGCCACTGTGCAGTGGCTCTTTTAGTGTCTATTTGCCTGACCTCCCATCCTCTCACTTAAGCAGGAGGCAGAAAAGAAACCTAATAACAGTGATCCTTCTCAGTAAGCACTTCAAAGGGCTGGCAATTCTGTTACCCAATGCTAATTAAAAATGCAGATGAAAAAAAGCCCGAAAATCTCTATGCAAACTACTTCAATTTAGGAAACAGGTTTTTTTAAAAAAAATGTCAACAGCAGAAACATCAATTTTTCCCTTTTTTTTCAGGAAAACAAAAAAAAAAGGAAAGCAAACAAAAAATAAACACCACATAGAAATAGAATCTTATTTTCATTTCAGGCAGCTAGCCTCTGAAAACATCAGGTATGTTTTCACAGCTAGAGGCATCCCTGCAATTGATCTTTGAGAACTGTGCTACTGCATGGGGCTTTGAGCCAAGTTTCATTATATCTGTCCTTGGCTGCATTTCAAGTCACTCAGCAACCTTTTTTCCCTTTTGCTCTTTCTTCCCCTCTTAATTTTGTTCTCAGGACCCACAGGGCTAATGTTTTACAGTAATTCAACAAAACATGCAGTGCAAGAAACTTGAATCTGTGAAACCACTGCCCTCTCCCCTAACCTAACTGCAGTGAGGTCAGAATGGAGAACAGCCTAGAGAAATGTGGGTTTTGTACAGTGACCCTTCACATTTCCCTTGAAGTGAGCCCAAGTTCAAATGCCCTAATAAAGGAATTGTCATACTGGGGGAAGGGTGAACATCCTCTGTCCAGTTGTGTTCACAGCTATTAGTGCCTACAGCAAGTTTTAGACCTATAATTTCAGTACAACTGGCAAACAAACAACATTACCATTCTTGTTTCTATAAAAATGTCAACCTTTAGTAAGACATCAATTTATTAAATTTATTTCAGTGCTGCCATCTCACACTGACTACTAAAGGCTAACTGCATGGCAGTTACAAATATGCCCTTTTTATTCCACAGGGAGTTGTTATTTAAACAAATACTTCTTAATGTTTAACTGTATCACACTACTATATACAACTATATTATACATACATTTAAGAAAAAAAAAAAACCTAACCTTCATCCCTGTCTTCCCCTTCCTATGCAATGCACTGTTCTGTGGTGGGAAGTTGTGATTACCCACTGGTCATTTACCAGGATGCACAGACTATACCGAGGCTGATGGGAATGCCAGACTCCTATAATCGAAGGCAGGTGCACAACATGCACATGCCCTACTGGACTGAAGTTGTTACACTGACAGACATACTTATCCAAGAGACTGCAGAAGGTGGCATGTGGCCCCAGGGGCTTCTGTGGAGGAGGAGGCAGCAGAGAAAGCAAGGAGGGTGGGAACAGACACTTCCCAGCAGACAAGACATCCATGGGAGTGCAAGCAAGCCAAAAGCCTCATGGTGTTTAATCTGCCCTGCTGAAGTGGACTGGTCTTGTTCACAGAAACAAACAGTGCTACACAGAGCAGGCACTTGACTCTCAGCAGTTCCTCTTTCTCATGGAAACAAGCCCAAAAGCTGAATGTTTGCTGAGAACTGTGTACAAAATAATGTAACCATATGTACTGCTTCTAATTGTTTTATACACCCCAAAATACCCAGGGCCTTCAAACATTTACTCCTTGTCTGCAGCCAATTTACTTTTCTAATCACCATGCTTTTTTTTCTTTCTATTCTTTCCTGTATAATAAAAGATGAGTGCATCCACTTATCCACAGAAAGCAAAGGATTCTCATTTTAATTTCCCTCATTCTGCATAGGTACGAGGGGGACCAGTGGATTTAGTGAGGCCATATCTAAAGCATCTTCCACAGAAAGGACAAACATTCTCACTGCGTGATAATGTCAAGACAGGATACTACAGACTCCATAAACAAAGATCTAGAGAATTTCCAGCAGCTTTACTGAATATTTGTTATACAGGAAAAATCAGAAATATTAAGCTCCTAAGGAATTCATCAGGATGTCTTCCATCTGGAGTCTCAACTACACAATTATTATCTGATTAGCAAATTTTGTTACAATGTTATTTTTACTCCCTCTCCATATTCTGTCTAAATGCACATCAGCTGCACTTTTGACCTACTTCTACAAGGGGAATTTGCTTTGTAATATGAGTATTTGCTGCTATCTCTCAACTGCTCTCCCCCCCTTCCCACACACCCCTTTAGCAGCAGAGCATGAAACAGTTTAGCCTATCTTCAACACTTTAAATTGGCAAATATTGCCACTGATTTCAAGGGAATGGCCAGCAAGCACAGGGCTGCCCAACACATTAGCCGTGATGGGATCATGGCTTTCATGAGGTAAAACAAATATGTCCTCAACAAATATTCAGCTCTTAACACATAATACTTTTGAGCTGAATATGCATTCACATCTGGAGGTAAATTTACCTCAGATATACGCTACCTTTTCTGTGTTTGCTTTCTGTGGAGTTATGTACTGGATTTCTACTGAAATCACTGTTTGTTGAAAAGCTATTTCAAGGTTTGGCACATAGATGGCTGTGGAAACTGAATCCTATATTTATACCCCTGAACATGTGAAGGTGATTAGAGTATGCACATTTACAAAGACAAATGCACACAATGTGTAAAACAACTAAAAATTTTTACTAATACTAAACATATATTCATTTTGCATATGAGCTGGGTCATTAAAAAAGTAAACTGTTAGGATATTTATAAATGTCAGTTGATTTAAATGAGAAAATCTGAGAAGTTGCTTATTGGCACTTTGGATACAAAACCAGTAAATGTTTTTAGGAGTTACTGCACATGTAATATTTGTTCAGCCTGCCTAAATGTACTGGGCTCAAAGGAATGGTTTCCATCTGGTGCAGATGTAACTCAATGAGAGTGAAACTGTGAAATAAGACTATTGTAAATGTTGGTACTCCATTTCCCTCACAGCTCAAAACTCTCTACAAGCTGGCAAAGCCATGAAGACACTCATAAAACTCTAATGGCCCCAATCATCTTCACCTGGGACATCCACCCATGACAATGGGACAAGGAGGAGCTCTATTCAATCTGATCCTAACCCTGGCCTGTGGTTTAGTTTCTTACCTGGACTTCAGACTTCTCTCATTGCCATGATGTCACCTAGGATCTAGACTCTTGGTTGGATCTGGACACAATCTCCAGGCTTGCCCTGCTCCCCTGCTGAGGGTGATGGGATGGGCCCTGGCTGGCAAATGTCCCAGGACTTTCTGCTTTTTACAGCTCTGAAAAGATTTATCCAAGTACTTGGCTTAACACTGACAAAAATCCTGGCAAATAACTGATGCCTCATTCCTCTAGCTGCTTTACGAATTATTTGACAAAATTTCCTGACTTACCGCACCCTCTAGAAAAAAAATAAATAAAGTACTTAAAAAGATCATTAAAAGTATCAGGACATAACAGGGATAACAAACAAAACCAGGGTAGAGGCAGGAAGGTCAGCTGTGAGTGAGAAAGGTGGAGGGCTATTGGAAGTGAAGGGTCTTTCAAAGAGACAGAAGAACTCTGAGAGAAAAAGGCATCCTGCAGTAAACTCACAGGCACACTCATCCCAGATTGCTGCTGAACTGGACGAAGCCAGAAAGGACAAATAACCTGCAGGCTAAAAAGGCAAAGCAACATAAGCTCATTGTTCCTTAAGAACTGTTGCATACCAAAATTCAATCCTTCTGGGCTATTATTTCAACTCATCATAAGTCACTTCCAGTTTGTAACTGTTTTTCCAGTGCACCCATTGTCTTAATGCTCCTATAATGAAGAAAGTATTTCTCATGGTTTTCTTTATTTCTGTGAAACTTCTTATCAGACTTTATTCCATGTTAAACTAAAATTAACAATTACTATTGCCATCTATAATCCATCACCCAAAAGTGTCTCCAAACGAAACTATTTTTTTCTATATTTATCCTCATTGTGTTCTGCCCTGGACTGACCTCTCAGTTCAGGAAAATCAATACCTGTTATTCATGCTGGGACAGAGCTAAGTAACAACAGATACAATCTATGTTTGGTGGTGATGGTTTGTTGGTTGGGCAACCTATTTTCAAAGAGGAATTTACAAAATAACAAAATCCTCTCCTTTGCAAAGAAACGGTAAATATTCATGGCCTTGAAAAAGCAAGAAATGTTCACATGTTCTGTGATACCAATCCTTTACAGTGAAGAGTTAGAAAGACCAGGGCCCTGGTGATCCATTAATACATAAATGTGTGGTGCAACCTTGCTTCAATGAATCTCTAATCTGAAGAAATGCCAGAGTTGGTGTTTAATTAAATGCCTCACTGAAACTCTTCATAAAGGTTACTGCATTTAGTTTATAACCAACAGCAATATAGGATACTACATCATCCATATAGAAACACTGAAGTAAGCCGTGAGTGCATATTGGGAGGAAACATATCCGCATGCATCTCTTGGAATGGATGGCTACAGGATTCCAAATTCTCACACCAATGCTAGTCTTCTGCATTCTAGCTTTCTGGTATGCCTCTAGAAACAACACAATGCACTCAAGAGTTGCAATTTATCTGAATATATTTTAGCATGATTTAAAGAAATATTTAATTCCTGTTAAAATTGCGAGAAAAAAAAATAGAGATGCATGTAGGGTGCATGTAAAATGAAATGAAAGGCCTGAACTTAACATTCTGAGCTTGTGGCAAAATACTTAGTCTGGTGCCAAAGCAGTACACAGTGAAATCAAAATCTGAGCTAACTTGATCTGCTCGGGGTTTAAAAAATATATACAAACAATCAAAACAACTGAGCAAGCTTGAAACCTTACTAAAGATATTTGAGTTCAAGGTGTACTCTATTTATTGAATAGAAAATAAAGCCCTTGAAACTTCCTTCCATGTTATAGAAATGCTTAATTCATTTACAACAGAAAAAATGAACTCACAGCATCAGTAACATAGTGCTGTGACCTTATTATATTTTGCTCTGAATTCCAGGTCTTGAGGCTGAGTGAGTTACAATTCAAACACAGGTGCAATCAATTTTCAAGGAGAGTCAATTTTCAGGGTCTCAAGAGACAGCAGCACATTGCTTCGGCACAATTCTCTGGCACTTCCAGGAGCTCTCGGGTGGCTCGGAAGGGATGAAGCTAAGCAAAAGTTGAAAGATCTGCTGCAGACCCCCAGCCTTGTTAATGGGAATACTGTACTGTACAGCAGCGAAGTTAGAGTGAAAGGGAAGGAAAAACCAAGGCAAATGAAGAAGAAAATGTCCTGTGGAATACAACTGCACAGAATAAATTAAAACAGACAATAGAAAAAAGAAAACTCACCTCTCCTCACGATTCTGTCCCACACAGACACGTCCTCCATGTCGAGGGGTTGGATTGCTGCAGGAACGCTGACGAACTTGAAAGCCTATTCCACAAGTGGTACTACAAGGTGACCAAGAAGTCCATGGTGTCCAGCCTCCATTTCTGGTAGAATAAAAAGCTCAGGCTCTGTCATCTGTTATACATAGCGAATGGCTGATTAGGTGTGACTGACAGCGGAATCTGGCCTATTAATATTTCTGTAGAAGTCATTAATACTGCATCGTGTTCCATTTCTTCAAGAATACTGAACCAAAATAAAGGAGCTCTGGTATTCCATATTCCATCCTTTGTTATCAGCAGCTGCTAAAATTACATCTTTACACAAGAATTACAAAGATATGAAGATATTTAGTTGCTTTTGGTCACTTTGTTCTAGGTAAACTACATGTGCAAACTTGTGTTCTGAAGCTAACTTTTAATTACATATCGTTTTCAGGGAGATTAAAATGTCAAATTTTGCTACCTCATCTAAAAGGAAAGTTATTAAAGCCTGGAGAAAAAGGCTCAGAGGACACCATATTGTTCTCTAAAACTACCTGAAAGGAGATCGTAATGAGGTGGGGGTTGGTTTCTTCTCCCAGGGTTTTAACAAGTGACAGAATCAGAGGAAATGGCCTCATGTTGGAGGCAGGAGAGATTTAGATTGGATATCAGGAAAAATTCCTTCACCAAAAGGGTTGTCAAGCATTGGAGCAGACTGTCCAGGGGAAGGTGGAGTCACCATCCCTGGAGGTATTAAAAGACTTGCAAATGTGGTGCTTGGGGACATGGTTTAGTGTTGGAATAGGCAGTACTTATTGGTGTTTGGACTCAAGCTTCTTTTCCAGCCTAAATGACTTTGTGACACTAAAGAAAGGGTTAAAATGCATTTGTTCTCAATTTCAACAGGTTACTCTGATAAGAAGTCAATGCCTTGCTTGTAACGTAACAAAAAAGCAAACAGAGTACACATGCTGTACCTTGCATTTGTGAACTTTTAGAAAGGACACCCCTATCCCTCCCCAGTATAACCTAGAAAAAATACTATAGACCAAACACCTGAAAAGGAATTTCAGAAAAAAAAAAGATGCATTTCAGCTGTTATCAAAACCTGTAAATGCCTAGCTTGCAGTTTTTGTACTGGTAGAACACAAGCAGAAATGAAGAAAAATTAAACTGTAATTAGCTTTTGAAATTTCATCATAAAAACAGAAGTTAAAATAGTGCCTCACTAATTTCAGTGTTGTTAACAGAAGATGTTAAAACAGTAGTGTAATAATGCCAAAGGTAGAACGTGAATCAAGTCCCAAATCACGCTCCAAATTCCATTCTAAACCTGACAGCTGTTGATTGATTGTTCACTATCTCACAGCATGTTTATCTTTTCTATCATTCTCCTGACCTGATGTTATATAATATATTATTATATTTTTAATAATTTTCCTAAAATTGACTATTTTCACTTACAGAGCTTGCAGTTACCTTGTGCAGAAATGTAATCAGTTTTATTCACTACCATGATGTGATAGTGATTGTTAAAAAAAAAGACAAAAAGCAGAAAGAATCACTGAAAATAAGCAGAATACACCAGTATATATTTCATCTTGCAATTAAAGTACATATAATGTATGTATACAATGTTTTAGACATGAACTTCTGATGCAGTTCCAAATATGTAATGTTCTGTGTCTCTTTGAAATGATCTGCTCTCACTGATTTCCTCTGGGAGTGGTTCAGTGCCTGAAGAAGACAAAAGAGTGGCCAAAGAGTCCTATACAGACTGATGATAGAACTTGCTATTGTGATATAACTGAAAGATAAAATGAAAACATTTTTCCAGGGCAGAATGGGGAACTACAATGGTAATATGAGACCTCCAAAAAAGTAAGCCATTGTAACTTCCAGAAAAGAAAGCTGTATGAATTACAGAACTGAGAAAAAGTATCATACTTTGTATATTTTCTAACATTGATTTTTTTCTTTCAGAGCTTTTGTTAAAATCATCTGTGGACAACATTATTTGGTACACAGCATTTGAAATGACTCTTTGCTCTCTGACTCATTGTCTCTGCTACAAAGTCTGAGAGAAACTTTCTAATGTTCCATCTGGCCTTTCATGAGCAGAACAGGATCAGTAGATTTCAGGTGAGATATCAAAGGGTAGGTTTTATTCTGATGAAGTTAAAAACTTTTAAACCACAAATGATTGAACCCAAAATTGTCTTGCATACCTGGAACAGTTGGCAATCTCCATGGTTGGTCCTTCACACAGCCATCCTCCACACTGAGGAGCAGGACTGTCACACACACGAGTCCTGCAGAGGCAGGAGCCAACACTGGCACCGTCAGTGTGGGTGCAAGTCTTCCACTGTGACCATGTTCCAAAATGTCCATCCACTGTCAGATTCCTCATCTAGAAACAAACACGACAGAAGAGCTCACCTGAGGCTTGGCAGTTCCTTCATACAACCTCTTTATTCTGCCATGCATGAAGGTTTAGCCTTCAGCAACCAACAATAAAAGCCTCCACTTTAGATACACATATTTCTGGGGAGATACATCTTCCAGACATCAATCTTCCCTTATAATTTCTGTAACTGCATGATTTCCACAACTTTTGCCTGATCTGAGCCACTGGATACCACGACCACAGCAGTAACAGTAATCACAGCTAGCTGTTACCTTTCACAACCATGCTTGCCTACCTCTCAATTGTCTTCTTAGACAGTATTCCCTATTTCCTAAATTTTTCCTGTGAAAATGGAACCTGCATACTGACTGTAAAACCCAAGATAAAAAAAAAGAGCCAGCAGAGGATATGGAAGAAATGAAGAAGTTCTCTTCGAGGATGGTGAGACACTGTCACAGGTTTCCCACAAGAAACTGTGGCTGTCCCATCCCTGGAAGTGTTCAAGGCCAGGTTGGATGGGACTTTGAGCAACATGGTCTAGTGGAAGGTCCCCCTTGGCAGGGGCATTCAAACTAGATGATCTTTAAATTTCCTTCCAATGAAACAATTCTGTGATTCTATGATGTTGTGATAGTCCAGGGTAGCAAAACTGGATCCATTAAACTCAAATCTCCACGATAAGTGTATTTTTTTGAAAATAGTTTTTTGAAGCATACACCACATAGTACAATTTCATGAAATGTGGTTTTAGTTAGGACAGTCTCTAAACATTAGATAGCTGGAATGGTCAGATCATTCTCATCCAGACTGGAATGTTTCCATCAAACAGCTGTAACACATTCAATAAGAAATCTTTATTGTCCAGCTGAAACAAAATGAGCTAATGGAAACTGCAGCAGCCTCCATGGCTACTGAAATTTCTAAAGAGAATGAGGCAGGACATGGAAAATTCAGCTCCCAACAAAGACAGACTTGCATATTATTCTTTTAACAAGGTGTTAATCTTGACAAATCTGTGATCCTAAGTGGAAATGATGGCCACTTTTTCACTTAAATGTTAAGGGATTTACATTTTGTTTCCCATATTTGAACTTTCAGTCAAGACAACAGCACCAACAAGTGCAGGCTAAGTAACATTCAAATGCAGTCTTAGTGAGAATAAATATGTATCAGTTGTAGTCATGCATTTTTCATCAAATGTGTAAGAACATAACATTTTAATATTTGCTTATATATTGAAACAGGAATTACTGTTGTAGATTGTCATAACTGATCTGAAATGGTATCTCCCTTTACTATTTTTAGTATTTTAACAGTGGTGAGAGAAGCGTAGATTTCACAAATACTTTGAAGACACAAGAGATTCAATTACAACATTAAGCATGTTTGCACTGACATTCTGGATGTCAGCTGATTCTTTCCACTGTGACAAAGATGCCATAATTTCACTACTAATTACAATTCCCACAATTTGTTTTTCACAAACATCACTTGTCCAAGAACATCTACGTGGATATTCTACAGCTACAGCTACAACTGACATAACCATAATTCATCATTTCAAACTCTGCTGACAGCTATTTATGGAATATATCTCACCAAACTTTGCTCATGTAGAGTTTACATTGTTAGGTTTTGTAAGACAACAAGAAATACTTTGTAAGTGACAAGTAAACCCATTCTCTTATGCTGCTGGTCTAACAAATATTTATAGTCCATCAACTAACTATTCTATGTCCCCAATCTGATAACATCAGAGATGTGAAAATGCCCTTACTGCTTTATGTTTCTGTGTTGCATGAGAACATCTTTATTGTTGCACCTACAATTATAAACTAAAGCTACAGTTGTCTAGGGTTACCATAATATATAATAGGTGGCAGAGAAGGTAATACATAAAACATAGTGGAAAGCTTGGACTCAGAAAGATAAATTGATGACATATTCTCTTTCTTCATTCTTTTTCCTTGCTCCTGCAAAGATCATCCCACTGGGATCTCTGCTGTTCCCCATGGCTCACCTGCTCCTCTCTCTGTGAATATCTCCCTTTCAGCAGTGATATCAAACAATTTCATCATACAACTGAAGGAAAGTAAAATGTACCGAGGAGGGACCTTTGCAGCCCTCACCAGAATCCATGCCCATTAACCTTCCCCAGTCTGACACCTCGAGGGCAAAATCACAGTCAATCAGACCATATGGCTCTGCTATACTTGCACAGCTACACTCTGCTTTCTCTCTCTACCACCCTGGCTTTGTCACCCTTTCCCTTCTGCAGATACCTTTAGACCTTTCTTCCCTCCTAATGTCCTCCAAATATCCATCTTTGTCTCAAGTCTCCCTGCACCCACCTCATCTTCCTGCTTTGTGCCTCTGCACTCTGAGCAAAGGCCACAGTTTTTAAATCTGTCATGAGATCTTTAGTTTGAGATTACTTTTTGCAGAATTTAGTGAGTCTGTAGTATTTCCTGAAGCTGCTAATGAATTCAGATCCCATACTACATTTTTTCTGAGAACTGTAAAAATAAAGGATTTTATTTTTATTTTATTAACATTTCATGTTGCATACTTTTGTTAAAACAAACAAAAAGCAAGCAAGCAAACAAACAAACAAACAAAAACCCAAAAGCCCACCCCAAACCAAAACCAAAATCCTGGAAAAATTTTTAAAAATTATTTTTACTTTCCTTGTAAATGCTCCTAGATAATGTCACGACATTTTTAAGTGATGGATTGCAAGTTGTCCCACTGGAAAATATTTCAAAAAACAACGAACCTTCTTTACCATAAAAAATATTGGATGAATAATAGGGATATTAATAGAGATATATAATAGGGATGGCGAACCGGATGAAGAACAAAGTAGATACATGTGCCATAGCATTTCTATATTTATGCACAATTGACTGTACTCATGCCAACTGAAACAATAAGCTAAAATTCAAATGGAGAATTAAATCAAAGCAGGATGACCAAAATAACCACATTTTTTAAAACTGATCTTCAAGGTGCGGAGATGGTAACAGATGCTCATCTATCTCTCCTATTCACCTCTAACCTCTACCTATAAGTGCCTATAAGTATTCAGCCATACAAATAATTCTCTATGAAATAATTTCTCAAAGGCAACTGGTCACAATTCTTATTCTGGACTAAATGATTACAAAAACAGACTGCTGTCCGATCCAGTTTTAGAAGAAACTGGCCATTCATTAATCTAAAATAATTTCTACAATGTTAAAAAGATCAGATTAATTTTACTAACAGCTAAGATATTAAAAGCAATTGGGACCAAAAGAGGGATATTCTCTTATGTTCTGCCTGCAACAATGTCTTGAATATATCTAGCACATGTTAAGGATGCACATAGCTCAGTTGCCTACAAAATTAAATTAATTACATCTTGGCTTACATATTCTGTGAGCACAGCACCTAAAAATGCTATAAAACAAATATTTGAATACCTCACTAAGCAAAATTGTAATCAATTGTAGTTTGCCAGAAGACAGTGTTACTTTAAAGAAAAGTTCCTATGAAGTTTTCCAGTCTTTTCAATAATGTGTTACTTGGTGTATAAGGCTTTAAACAGTAAAGGGGTGAACCCACACTTTTCAATTTAGATAGATAATTCTAAAATCTTCCTTATATTACACAATCTCAATCTACTCAAGGACAAACTTTCTTTGGAGGTTCACTAAGTCTTTGAATCTCGGAGCAGCAGTATAAGTCTCACAGATATGGATGAATTTCTAAGCAAGCCTTAGGTGCTCCCCTGCTTTGACTAGACTGCCATATTCTATGCACATGTTATATAATAGATACTAAATAATGGTTTTTCCAGTTGAACAGAACAGAATGGAAAAACTCTTTATAAATTATTCCTCCCTCCACCCATCTTTGCCTCATGTTCTATATCTACAAAAGAAAATATGGCCTAGTTCCACAATTTAAATACTGAGCACAGCAGGCTGACTGCCCATGCAAATGTCAACAAAATAAGGCATTTCTGGAATCATAGTATTCCCCCCAAAGTTGCTCCTGATTTCAGCTCAAATGCTAATGCAGATGAATCCAACACAAGCCTATTTTATTAGCCCTCTATTTGAGAAGATGGATGCAAAGGACAGCAATAGACATAAATATTCTTTAAAAGTTTTAAAAACTAAAAAAAATGTCTAAAAATGGCTTTTTAATGTCAAACACAACATAAGAGCACATTCTCAAGCCCCTCAGAATCAGTGTAGGGTTTGTATCTCTGAGGCTGCTGCAACACATGTAGAGAGCACAAGTCAAAGCTGGAAGAACTTTATACTGACTTTGCACATCTCTAGTTCACTAAAAAAAGCCCATCTTAGGGGAGAGAAGTGCCATCAAGATATTAAATGGCACTCGTTAAGCACGTGGCGATTAGAACATGAATGCCACAAGAGCTTAAGTTCACAGAGGCATGTGCCCCACTAGTGAGTGGGGACATGACCTAGAAGTCCTTACTAGGAATGAAAGCAGATTTGAGTTGGAAATGCTCCCTCTTCATGGGAAGAGGGACAAAGCAGCAAGAATCTCAAAAAAAGAGAAGAGCTCAGTAGCACAAGAAACATCCTTCTTAACCCTCCTTTTGCATGCTTTGGAGNTCTGTAAATATTAACCCTAAGTTTATTGTAATTATCACCTCTGTCACTTATGTGGGTGAGACTTAGCTCATGGAATTCAGCCTTCCAGTTCATGGATTTTAAGAGATGTTATTTGGCTTTTTATATTAGCAATAATAATCCTAAAAGAAAAGATTATACCATTAGTGATTAAACTTTTTCAAAGTACATAATGGAGAAAAATTCTGCAGATAAAAATATGTCAATGTCACGAATCTTAGAAAACATTTGTTTTCAAGGTGGGAAAATAGACATTACAGGTAAAAAACAACCACTCTTTAAAATTACTATAAATAACTTTATCATATAAGTAGTTTGATAAGAAATAGAAAATAAACTAGGTATTCTGCTAAAATCTGATGGGAAAACTTAAGGAAAATGGCATTAAATGCCATAGAAAAATCTATGTCATCTCATTTTGATAAAATTCACATAGAATCAAAGGTTTTAAGAGATAAATGAATGCATTTGGACTTACTGGACACACGGTAATGCTTTGCTCCCATTGACTCATGCTCAGACTTTCTTCCAGCGTTGTGCATTTCTTCATCACCATGTCCCAGCCACAATAAGGGTCTTGGGATCCAATGCATGCACTGTGGATGAAAACCAATCAGATAACTGGGACGCTTATCTTCGTTTGTACTGACCAAAGATCTCTAAATAACTACATAGCATCTCTTCCTATTTCATAGGCAGATTGTGAAATTGATCCCTGTTATCGTATGGCACAAACAAAATTACCAAAAACAGAGGAAAAATGAATTTGAATACCTACACAAAGCTAGGAGTTCTTTTAAGTGCATAGCTGAATTTTTGTCTGCAATGCATGGTATGTTGTCTAGACTGATTGATGTACTTAATTACTAGAGAATTACAGAAATTCACAAAAAAGGTATATTGTCTGCTCCAGGTAAAAATTTCAGGAGTTACAGTTCTTAGTCTTTTCTGTTGGTTTTGGAATGATAGATATCATCTTTGTCAGAAAGCAGAGGACAATGTCTGCTTTTTGAAAATTAATTAGAAAACCTTCTAATCTATTTTCTGCAATGGTATAAAATCTCTGGAAGTAAGTTCAAAGTGGCACTGGTGGCTGCCATCACATCTCTTATATATCACATGCTGCCCTCAACACACTCTCTTAGTGGCACATGAGGAGGGAAAGAAAAGGATTAGAGAGAGGAATGTTAGTCCAGTTTCACAGAGACACTGAAAAACCCACTGTACAAAACTAGAACTTCAATTCTCTAATAAATAGCAGTTTTCCCTTGCTAAGGTCAAACATTAACAGTCCAGTTAATAGGTCTGCAGCTTCATAGCTAAAGATCCATAAGAAAAAAGGTGGAACTCCCATTATAGTGAAGCATGATATAATTGCTTCAACACTTGTAAGAATACCTATAAATTATACATAAAAATAATGCATTCAAACATTTTGTTTAGATTGTGAAAAATGTTAGACTGATCATTTTTGTTCAACGCAAGTCCATGGGCATTATCCTTCTCTCTTTAATTATCTGTTCCCATCACAGCTGTTGGCTGAAGGGCCGCAGAGATGATTAAGCAACTGAAGCATCTCTCCAGTGAGGAGAGGCTGAGAGAGCTGGGAGAGCTGTTTAGCCTAGAGAAGAGAAGGCTCAGACAGGATCCCATCAATATGTACGAAACTCTGAAGGGAGCATGCAAAGAAAAGGATCTCACAGGGTCTTCAGTTGTGTCCAGTGACAGGACCAGAGACAATGGCCACAAACTGAAACATAGGAGCTTCCAACACCAGGAGACACTGTTATAGTGAGGGTGACTGAGCACTGGCACAGATAGCCCAGAGAGCTTCCAGCGTCTCCTTCCTTGGAGATATTCAAAAGCCACCCAGATACAGCCCTGGACAAGTGGTTCTGGGAGGCTCAGCTTGACCAAGAGATTGGACCAGATGACCATTGAAGACCATGCCAACCTCATATATTCTGTGATTCTGTCATCACTAATGTGTTTTATTGATAATTCCATTTATCTCTGGCATTCGCTACATATTTCCATGTTAACAACTCACCAAATTCAGACTTACTAATTCCCTAGTAGGCTATTCCCTAATACCATCACAGAGGATTCTTAGCGCTTATAAATTGCACAGAACTCATTTCCACATTACACTTGGCAATGTGGATCGCCAGTACAATGTGGGAGCATATTTCTCATCTGCAAAATGGGCACAATGTAAGAGGAATAACATTCAAAACTCCACGGGTACCAGGATTCCGGTTCAAAGATAAAAGTTTTGGTCTAGGGAATTCACTGTTCAGAAGAGAGTTCCCACTGATGCTTTTTGCAGCTGTGAGCACTTAGCATTTTTGTAACTCAGGCTACACATGTTTCCATTTAATTATCTATAAAGTGAGAAGGAACATTAATGCAAATTATGGAAGATTTTAAGTGTCTTGTCTTCCAGGGTTTGCAAGACATGATGTCCAATGTTCTGCTTCCGAGTAACTCTGATAAAGCATGTGTTTTATGAGAAAAGAATACAAAAACAAATTAAAGGCTGACATAATGCACAACTGACAATGTTAGCAGTGATAACACTGAAATGAGAACTTATGCCTCAAAGCTGAAGTGCTCACTTTTCTAACTTCAAAGTGTTCATATTTATAAATGGTGTCATTATTCACTTAGAACCATACTCCCTCTTTCATGAGAGTAAGCTGATCCTCCTCCTATTCTTCTCTTAGACCCCATTTCCTATTTTGCTTTTATTGTCACTTTACCTTCCATTCAAGCAAATCAAAATGGTTTGCACCTTTCATTATAAGTCACTCAGAAGTTTTAAGTAAGGTGTTAGAAACATATTTTGACTGTCCTTACAATTTTCTGGTATCAGAACAGATCCTAGTTTCATGGAAGAAAAAGAGTTCTTGTACTGCTAGGACAAAGCATGTTTGATCATTCTGTGAACACTGAGCGGGGTTATTTCAGTAGCTGACTAGGAGTGCTCTGCAGCAAGGTAAAATGAGGCAAATATTTCCAGAATTTAGTTAAGAAGATCCACTGAGTGTATGAAAATTATGATTTTAAGAAGTTAATAACTCAGCTGACCTCATGCAGATGACAAGAGGATAACTTCCTCCACAAATTACAGGCATTACCATTCTTCAATATTTTTTCTCTTTACATTACAATACAGAAAATAATCCTCTAAACATATGAACTATTTCAAATAAAACAACAATAAATTTTGTCAGAGAAATATTCCTCACATGAGAAACTCTTGTTTTGCCATTTTGTTTTACTACTAACATGCTAATTCATTGTCCCCATCATTATTATATCTAAGTCTCATAATAAAAGTTTTATTTTTTAAATCTTATATTCAGACAGCAAAAAAAAATTACTACAAAACTGTAGTTCAGTATCATCAACCTCTTTCAGTTTACTGTGTCAGAAATATTAATGAAATGAGGCAAGACCTGGCTTAAATAGCTGTCCTGTTCTCAGGTATTGGCACAGAAATTCTTTTCTGTTTTCCACCCTGCTTTACAATTCAGAGGGTTTTCTTATTTATTTTTTTCAGATCACCAATATCTCTGAAAAGCGGATATAATTTCTTTAAAATTAAAGAAGGGAGGTAATATGAGGGTAAGTTTTTATCCTTACTGCCTAATTATGTCACCTTTTAAAACCATTCTCTTTCCTTTGAAAGATGATGCTTTTGATTTAATGTGTGAGTAACAGCAGCTAATTACTTTTATCTACTATGCCTAGATAAAACAAAGAAACAGGTAACAAAAGAAGCTAACAGATAAATAATCAGATAGAATTAAGCTTGTAAGTATGAAAATATCAGAACTTCTATTTGAAATGTGAAATTTAAAGGGACTTAATTGTGACTTCTTAACTCACAATTACATGTCCTTAGGAAAATTTCATACTGTTTTAACTCTTTTTTAATGAATCTCTCTCCCAAGAGACAGTAGTAAGAGGAACAGCTTCAATGTGTACATGAAACAACAAAAGAAACTATACAACATGGCTGTCAAATTTATATAAGTAAGGAAAGTCAAAAATCAGATACCACTACACATCTTTATCTCCTTTTACTCCCAAATCCCTGTCTAAATTAAAGCCATTTTAGATGCTGCTGTTGAAAAATTAGGTAAATTTTAAAGCAGGTATTAGGTCTTTCATTTGACAGGGCCCTTTCAGACTGTCACAGCACAAGTAGCAGAGCTGGATAATATATTTTGTCATCTTGTCTCTAGAAGTATACCTTACATCTCAATTTCAGCAGAGAATGAATGTTTTGTCTGTTAATCCCAGTAGGCACTAGCCCACATCTCTAAGACTTCACATGATTCGTCCCAGCACTGCTAAAACTGTCAATTTTGTGCAGGAAGGAAATTCAGGAATAAAATTAAACTGGTTCATTCGAAGGCTCTCGATGCCACTTACGCTATCGAGTCAGCACTCTCTGCAAAAACATGCAACAGCTTTTGGCTTCTCCTGATTGATTCTAATTTTGCTCTGTGTTGTCACTTCACATTTTTTACCCAAAGTAAATGATAGGTAGCAGAGTGTGTCTCCTGCAAGGCACTCATTTGGCAGTGATGATTCAGTGTGCCTGCTGACAGTGGAGCAACACCTCAGCAATGGGTTTTGACTGACGACTAACAGAACCGTAAGTCACCTCACCCTAAAGCAAGTCAGTAAAAGCAGGTAATTTCTTCAGCTATTTTATAATTATCATCAAGTAGGCCAGAAAAATTCAGTTATATTTGAGACAATTTATTGAGTCAGAAAATAAGGCAGAATTGAATATAATTCAAAGCAAAATCAATTAAAAATCCCATACAGTTTTAGACTAAAAAGAATTTAGGTGTGTTCCAAAGAACAACAAAAAAACCCCCCATGAGTTTAAAAGCTATATCATAATACCATTAATTTCAAAGAGATTTTTAAATTTCCTTTGAGGGGGAGAATACATTCCCATATGAATATACAAGTGCTAATGAGGTATTCTCTTGAGCTGTAACATTTTATTCATACAATATATATAACTGCAAGAGGTGCATCTTGTAGGACTGTTCAAGAAACATTTTTCTGTCTTTACCTATTCACAGCATTTCGAAGAACAGTCTCCTAACCCTTTCAATAATTTGTACTGAAATATCCATGCCTACATAGTCCCAATTACTGTCAAATATGACCTGACACTTTGTATATTAGGAACTGAACCAGGGTCACCATCTTATTTTGCAGAAGATAGATTCATCACTGCAAATTTGAACAGAAAACTGAAGCTTTGAGCCTGTCTCATGTTCGAAATGCACAGTTGTATCCATTTCTGAATGAATACATGAATCTGATACCAGACAAAGGTACACATCAGTGTTTTCATTACTACTGGTTTTGTAGCTATATACATATATATGTGTGTGCAGTGAAGAACAGGCATCCAAAGACACAGATGAATGATGCAGAAGAACATAAATGGTACAGACACAATTTATAAAAGCCCTAGTAGCTGAAACTAAAAAGCATGTCAAATATTCAGAATACTGCTTAACCCTTACCTGTACTGGTAAGAAAAATCCTTTAATCATCTCAGTCACTCTGAGCAGACTACCATTGCTCCCTCTTATTTTAATATTTGTAATATAGTCAAAATACAATTAAGATACAATTCAATCTTTCCACATCCCTGAGAATACCAGCCTTAAACCTACAAGCTCCTTCCACCAAATCTGGAATCAGAAATGTATGTATAAATGTTGTTTATAACACACAATTAGCTGAATGTTGATGCTTCCAAGTGACTCTACATGGATCAAATGTGGAAGACAAATTTCAGAGCATGTACTCCAACCCCTCAACACCCTTCCTTCAGGTATTTATATACATTGATAAATCTTCTCTCAGTGTTCTCCTCTCAAGGCTGAACAGGTCCAACTCCCTCAGTCTCACCTCATAAAAGAGATATTCCAGTCCTTACTCATCTTTGTTGCCCTCCGCTGGACCTGCTCTAGGAGCTCCAAGTCTCTCTTGTCCTGAGGAGTCCAGAACTGCACACAGCACTCCAGATGTGGCCTCACCAGAGTAGAGGGGCAGGGTCACTTCCCTTGACCTGCTGGCAATGCTCTTCCTAATGCACCCCAGGATTCGACTGGCCTTCCTGGCCCCCAGGGCACACAGCTGGCTCACGGATAACTTGTGCACCAGGACTCCCCAGGTCCTTCTCCACAGAGCTGCTTTCCAGCAGGTTGGCCCCCAGTCTGTGCTGGTGCCTGGGGTTATTCCTCCCCAGGTGCAGGACCCTGTGCTTGCCTCTGTTGAATTTCAGAAGGTTCCTCTCCACCCATCTCTCCAACCTGTCGAGGTCCCTCTGAAGGGCTGCAGAGCCCTCTGGGGTATTGGCCACTCCTCCAGCTTTTTGTCATCAGGGAACTTCCTGAGGAGACTTCTCCCTTCAGCCAAGTCATTGATGAAGAAGTTACAAAGTGCTGGGCCCAGCATTGGCTCTTAGGTGACATGAGTAGGCCTCCAACCAGACTGTGACATTGATCACAACCCTCTGAGTGCTGGCATTCAGCTATTTCCCAATCCACTACTCGGTCCACTTGTGCAATCCCTGCTTCCTGAACTTACCTGTAAACACCTACAGTTACTAGGAGTAAACACACTAAATTTAGCATTCCTGAATCTTTTGATATTTATTAAAGCAACAAAATTAAATACATCATGACATATGAAAACCACATCCCTGTTTTAATTTTTTCTTTCTTAGGTCACTTTTTTGTTTAAAATAATATCCTACTAATAAAATCTGAATTGCAAATATGTAGTCTAATCCATCTGGTTTACTTACATCCTTGCAAACTAAAGGAAAAAGACATTTTTCTTTCCCTTGTAAGGCAAGAAATAAATTGGGAGCAGGCTGTAAAATTCTTGTTTGACAAAAATATCTGCTTACAATACAATACACACATACATACATGGATCGCACTTTGAAGAGTTGTCACTAAATATTTCAGGGGCAGCAAAATGTAAATGAACAGTTTGTCTCTGATGCATTTTCTGGGACAGATAGAAAGACACTTTCTGCAAAAGCTTTCATCTTCACAGAGGCAGAAAGGGTCAAGCTCTGTTCTGTAGAGATTGAATTGATTCCCTCTTGAATTGATTAGTCCCTTAGCATGGGACTTATACTCTGCTTCTTTTGAGTGCAAAAAAACCCTATGCTTATTTCATAATTTTGCTGACTTTAATAGTGTTCTCATAAGTTGACACCAACTGAAGATAATTTTTCGGTGTATCTAATATCCAAAAAAAGAATTGCCATTTTTAATACGTGCTTATAATCTAGTCTTGCAGACAGGAGTATGGTTTATCCCAGTCTGGGAAATTTATGAGGACTCTGATTCTGGAATATTACTCTGGAATCACTAACTCAGATCAGTCCTCATGAGGTTCTGACACTATAATGCAGTGGCAGATTTCCCATATATAAACTGGAATAAAGCCTGCATATTTTGAAATCAGGAAATCCACCTGAATATCCAAAAATAACTACTTTGGAATTATTATTTCAATTCCATTTGTTGGCAAGCTCTTCTAGTAATGGTTTAGACCACAGACTTCTTATTAACTTGTATTGTATCAGTATAGGGATAATTATTTTACTATTTAATGTTGTAGAGCATTTATTACCAGGAAACAGGTTCCTACTGAGTGTGAGAGTACTTCTGAGGGTGCAAAATCTGCAGCTAGGGCAAAATAAAGGAATACGAAAGTGGTTGAAATTAATCCACTCATCTTGCTGGAGTTCTAGGAATGAAATTGAATGAATGAAAAGTATATTGTTTTCTTCTGTTAGTTAACTCAGTACCCTTTTTAGCACTGTGCTGATACAGTTTTCTTTTTTTTTATGTATACACTGCTTAACTGATGGCTCACAAAGACACCAGAATGAGAACAAAGAAGTTCAAAGAGCAAAAAGTTAGTTATCGTAGAATAGCTATGATAGCATTACTTAGCAAGACAACCTTGTGACCCAGTAGTACATTAGGCATATAAGTAAAAAACAATACTCAAAAATTTCGAGAAGCTGGGTCTTTGTTTTTTATGTCAGCAGATGAAGTACAGCTTTTGGCAGATGGCACTATTTATTTACTTAGACATATCATCATAGTAAGATTAGTTTTCAAGCCTTTCAAGTGTGTGAAACCTATCTTCTGTCAGAAATACCACTACTCGACCCTTGCTTGCAAGATTTTAAAGAACTTTGGGCTGATGCAGCCTTTCATTGTCCTTTCAGAACTAATGCAGTGAAAACTCCAGTACAAAGTATAACTTTGACAAATTTGCCTCAGAAGAATCACTGCTGTCCTGGGTTGCTCTTGACAGCTACAGCTGCCAATAAAAGAAAGCAAACTGCTTCTTTGTTACAGGGGACAGATCTTATTCCTTGTTACAGATGATTAGAGCCTTTAAAGTAAACTGCAGACACTGAAATTTTAGAGAGTTTAGTAGTTATCTTATCATGATAATTATTCTATTTATCTCATATTATACCTAATTAGCAGACATATAAAAGTAAGTTGTGTTTCATGCTTACTCAACTCTGAAGAAGTACAGAGAGATGGAGAATTCATAGTGAAAATACCTCCAGTGAATAATGTTGATGGACTTCTGTAAAAATTTGAAAAATGTGTGAATTGCAATACCTAGGTGATAATAACCTGATAAAACCTTAAGGATTTTCCCCAAGGACAACTGAATTTAGGTAATTGCTCTGTTGCTTTCTGCAGCTTGAAGGTGGCAGGGTTTTCTGGAGAACTGATTCTCCAAAGTAGTGACATGGCCCAAATTACTTTTCTCTAGCTGACTCCCAAAACCAGCACCATTATGACAGGATATTCAAAACTATTCAGACATTGGCAGAAGTCCGTATGAAATACTCTCCACCTGCCCCTCTCCACACATTATTTGGAAACTGGAAATCAAAATAACTAGCATGTGCAACTCATGAATCATGGAAACTAGTCCCCAAATGTCTTTTCAAGGCCTTTGTTAACAGTGTTTATGGGAGCAGAGTCATGACCAGAGTGAGTGTGGTGAGGCAGAGGGAATGTCTGTCAGAGGCAGCAGCATGTCACAAGGTTCCTCCTCCGCTGGAAAGTGCAGGAGGAACAGACTTTGGGTGTGCAGAGCATATTGGGGTGAATATTAAGGTGACATAATAAACTACAAATAAAAGCAATAACCACATGCTTTAGAGGCTGCTGTGGGAGATGAAACAAGGAAAAATGAAAAAAAAAATTAAAATAGTCTCAAGAAAATTATCCTGACATTGAGATATTAGCTTGTGAAAGAGTCTGCTCAACAGAGGGACTGAAGCTGTACTGTCTGAAAGCTCAGCAATAAACCTAAACAAAAAGATTAGATAAGTTTAGGCACTGAGCACTCTGCCATTTGCACAAAAAGACAGAGCAGGTGAGGTAGCACATCTTCAACCTTTTGACTTTTTTAAGGCTGTTATTCACACACAAACAAGACCTGTTCCTCAATAATTACATGAAGTAGATACTGAAGAGTACATATCCTTGATCTGGGTAAGAAACTCTAGTTATCATTGATGGAATTTCAGAATGTAATGTTGGCACAGTTATACAGCCCTAACTGTGATAAATGTGAATGAATAAAATTAAAATTATGCAAAATAAATCCCCACAATGTTCCAAGGCATTTGCTTCAGGTAAGGTTTACCCATTACTCATTTTACCCATTGCTATAGTATAGAAGCAATAGTTAGCAACATAATAGAAGACTGTGAGTATTAAAGCACCCAGCAAAGCAGTGAGCAAGTTCAAGATGTTTCAATGCCTGGAGAAACGTATAGCCCCAAGAAATGTACTCATACTCTCCACATGTAAAAAAAAAAAAAAAACCAAAAACAAAAAAAACCCTGCATAAGCCTGGAAAAAACTAGTCAAACCAAAAGTAAATTATAGGTGAGAGAAAGATTACATCTGCATTCTCCAAATAACCTGAGTCCCTAATGATAAGGTAAATTCTTTTTTTTTGTCTGGTAAATCCTCTCCTTTTTCATGAAACAGAGCTCGAATCGCTGGTGAACTCTTTAACCAAGAAGAAAGTAAGGATGGCATGTATTTTGGTGCAATGAATATTTAATTACTACAAGAGAAGTCATACAACTACAAAAGACATGATTGAAAAACCCTGCAAAGAATCATTTTATCTCCATTTAAATAAGTCATTCCACTGGAAGATAAGACTTTATATACCTCTGGGCAGAGGAATAAATTATCATTTGAGCAGTATTTGAGGCATTTAACTACTGCTCTACTCAGTAAAATGGGAAAGGCACCACTTTTTATGTTTTGTTTTCTTTTTTTCTAAAAAGAATTCTAAAAATTAGAGCCCACTGCTCAAAGAGGGAGAGGAATTAATAGCTTGGAGCTATTAATATTACTGCAGAATGCATGGGGTCTGTGATTTGGAACAGCAGTCCTACCCTGCAAGGGCAGAAGCATGTTTGGGTCCTGCAGCTGGAATAAGAATTCCATGCCTTGTGAATTATCCTGACAGAAGCAGAGGTACTTGGGCATTCACACCTCACTAAAAACAAAATGAGGCTCCAGCCTTGAAATGTCCAATGTGGAGTACAGGCTTGGTCTAAATACTCACCACCACACATCCTTTTTCAACTCACTGAACCAAGGGAAGATGAAACTTCCAAGGAAATTGAAACTTGGTCCTACCTAGGCCACTAAACCAACAAAAAGCTTGAAGCAGAGACTTGCCCATATACAACTTTTCCCTAAAGTAAGCTTTGTAGGACTTCCAACGGGGCTTCAAGTGTTCTTCTATTTCAAAAGAAAATGCCAAAAATATGCTACATAAGACAGCATAAACAAAATAAAGGGCTGGTAAAGAACTGTAAAAATTAGAATTCTTCCCTTCCTCAGTCTACCTGTTTTCTAGGGTATGCCTTTTCCTTCAGTCTTGTTCCCAACCCAGTAGCCTTTCACTGGCTTCCTACACGATACCAATCCTCATGGTGAGCCAGGTCCCTTGGAAATGTCCTTCCACTGTGACTGAGGCACAGATTTACTACACCTGTGTTCTGTGGTCACTTCCCTGCTCTGACCAACCGTGTGGTCCCTCTGACAGCCAGAAATATCTCTACCTACCATTTGGTCACGCTGCCTTTTATGGGAGGTATAAAACCTCTGCCACACAAATAATGTCTCTGTGAGCCTGAGCGTAGCAGCCAAGAAAGACAACTGGCAGCCTTCTCCCTCCTTTAACAGCCCAAATTTTCAAAGGAATGTGTTTTAAGCAAGGTGAAGCTAAAACAAGCTAGAAAATGAACCATGTGCCTCTGTCAGTTTTCAAAACCTCATGACTGGTTCAGCGTCTACCTATGTAACACAAAACAACTGAACTGAATGACCAGGACCACAAACATCAAAGGGAAGATACAACTAACTAGATGAAATGAACAATCTCTAATAGCACGTTTTGCAACCCAGATGTATTTCCAGATAACCTATTGAAAAAGTTGTGTGCTGAACTTTGAATTCCTTAACTATCATAATACAGTCTACAACCAAGTGATAATTTGTAAGTTATCCTCTTTGAATATCAGTCAGCTGCATGGCCCTTTTACCTAGTAGCATATTTACATTTATTACAGTTTGCTGATCCAGCACTGCCTTTAAATAGCCACTTTTCCAAGTACTCTTAATTCTCAAATCCTCCAACCCATTTTCTTTTCTGAATCCACAGAGATATTGTTTACTCATTTATAACACAGCTTTAAAAAATAAAAAAAAAACCCTTAAATTTGTCCAAGTCAGATGCCTTAAATACATTAATCCAGCAGCTATATTGCACTTTACCAGATAATTGTTTTCTATATAAAATATTCCTTACTGTTTCATGTCACAATTCAGAATCTGCATAATGACACTTCAATATGAATATAATTCCTTGAGAGCCTCATCTAGTCCTAACAAGTTAGTACAAGTAGTCAGAGACACTTCTGATAAACAGTGTACACAGGAAGTCACTGTTGACAGGGACAATTAATTTGGATTCCTACTTGCAGTCATTTATCCTTCCCATTTTTCTGCAACCCCCACATGTATTTTTCTCCAATCAAATAAAGCTAGCTGATTCTTCATACCTGTATGTTTTGTAAAAGAGACATCTCTTCAGGGGGACTTTAATTACATGCTCCTGAAGGCCCACAAAAAGGACACTCTGGCTGTGCAGGATCTGAAGGCTCCTGATGGGCTCTCGCTGACTTTTCGGCAGGAGTTCAATTTCCTCAAGCAGACAGCTGCTTGAAGTCTGGTTCATTGGGGCAAGTACTTTCTTAATAGTGCCATAGTCTGAAAAGGCAAGAGAAAAATTGGTTACTAAAAATCACACTAGCAATTCTACCTGCTTGGTGTCCTTCAGCGAAAAAATCCTTGTCCTGTGCTGGATGTTTTCAATGAAGCCTCAGAATGTGGGGTTATTTTGACTGAAGTTTCCTAGATTAATTATAGTACAGTGAAACAAACTTAGAAAACTTTAAAGTCTGTTTTCATGTGATGCAATACGTTAAAAAAAAAAAAGTAAAAAAAGTTAAAATGTTATTAGTGTAGAACGGCCTTCACAGCAGTACTCACAAGAAAACAAGGTTTCAAAGTCTGGCTTTATAAATGCACATTCATGCCAAAGGTTACTGATTTTAGTCTACCAGATTGTATGACACTTTACTATATTTAAAGCAGTTTAAAAAGCAGTAAAGTCCAAAATTTTCCCAGTTTGTTTCAATATTCTTTGAGTTAAAAATTATGGGAGTTAGATATGTATCACATTCATTTAATAAATCACATGTATATGAATATATGCAGGTCTTAATTGAGTCTAGGTGAATACAGCAATGAATAAGGCTGCAGCCCTTCTTCTTACTTATCTCGATTTTGACCTCTGAAAAATCCTAGCTTTTAGCATTCACTCTTCACTTCTATTCTTAAGGTGATTTCTCAGGAAAGACAGTTACACATTGAAAACCAGTGTCAGAATGTATGATAAGATTTATGATTCACTCCTGAAAAGTGTTTAAATAATTTAAAAATATCAAAGTACATTTGTTCTGAACACAGAGATAACATTCTCACACTGATAAATATTTTAGGGAGCTGCACCATTATGCAATCTTTTATGTGCCAGCAATACTAAGCATTAAAGATCCAACATTGCAAACACACACAGAGATAAGCCCTTACTCACGAAGTCTTGACAGACTTCCCTTTTGAGTCGGCAATAATGGCAAGAAGAATGTTTGGGAAGGCCTGTTCTGCAGTCTGGAGAACAGTGGGTTGGCTATCACCAGCACAAGGCCAGAGGTTTGGCTCAGAGTTGGCTGTGCAGGCTCTCAGGGCATGTCTGGCCCTGTCTTGGTGAGCGCTGCTTTTATCCTTGGCAGCAAATGCCTGGTGGCCACGCGTCCGTGCTCCCCTACCCCAGCTCCACCCTGGGCATGCCTGAGCCCAGGGCTGGCACCCCTACATGGTCACTGGGCCCTCCAGGGTAACTGAGCTCAGGGCTACATGCTGTTCCCAAACTTTGCTTGGGAAGTGGTGAGGAACAGCAAGCAGGCAACCTTAAGAAAATAAAAAAAAGCAGTCGCGAATAGAGTCCAAAACTAAAGAGAAGACGGAGAACCAAGATGAAAATTACTGTCAAAAGCTCCTCCTTTTCCTGAGAAAGACTGAGTATTCAATTCTAAGACCTGGAGAAGTACTGGAAAGGAGAATATACACCAAGTAGTATGGGAAGTTAATAGGAAGTTAATGTATAAGATATAATATTACACAATATTATATAATTCTATTAAACAGACAAAACTAATTAGATAAACCATAAATGATTAGCTCAGTGTACAAAATGGATTCCCTTTAGTCCATAAAAAGATTTTGATCATTTCTAATCATGTATGCATGTTAAAATCTTATGCCTAGCCTCTCAAGTTTTAATAAATCACTCCATATATCTGTTTACATTTTTCTCCTTTCTTGATATAAACATGCTTGATCATTTTTTAGGACAAAAGCTTTAATGAGATTACAATTTTAATTTTTATTAACCTTTTTGATATCAAAGTATCTAATTTAATGATCACTTTTTTCCCAAACAATCTAAAACAGACTTATATCCAAAAACTAATTAAATTGTTGCCAATAGTCAGTTTTGCCCTACAATTAAGCAAAAGCCAGCTCAGCTGAAAAACGTAACAAGCAGTGTTTTCACTGATGACTACTGGACGCAAAATCTTGACTATAATTACAGTAAGTTTCATGGTCAAAATATGGCCTGAGACATGTCCCAAAATTTCAATGCCTGTATGTGCTTGTCTTGGCTGAGGTAGAATTAATTGTCTTCACACTGGCTGGTATGGGGCTGTGATTGGGTTTGTGCTGAGCACAGGGCTGATAATATGGAGATGTTTCTGGTTTTGCAGAGCAGGGCTTGGTCAGAGCCAAGGTTTTTTCTGCTTTTTGCTCTGCCAAGCTGGAGAGAAAGTTGGGGGTGCTTGGGAGGTTGGGAGGAGACAAAGCTGAGACAGGTAACCCAAAATGACCAAAGGGATATTCCAGACCATGTGACATCATGTTCAGATACAAAGTGGGGGAAGAATGAATGAGGGGAGGACATTTGGGATGATGGTGCCTTTATTCCCAAGTCACCATTACATGTGATGGGGCCCTGCTCTCCTGGAGATGGCCGAACACTGCCTGCCCATGGGAAGGATTCATTCCTTGTTTTGCTTTGCTTGCATGTGTGGGTTTTGCTTTTCCTATTAACTGTCTTTATATCAGCCCACATGTTTTCTTCTGATTCTCTCCCCAGTCCCACTGGTGGTGGAGTGAGTGAGGAGCTGTGTGGTACTCGGAGGCTGGCTGGGGTTAAACGATGACACTAGGTTAAATACTGAGTGAAAGATGAATTATTTTCTTTTGAGCATAAAAGTTGGGAAAATGGAAGAAGAAGAAGAAGAAGAAGAATAAGAAGAAGAAGAAGAAGAAGAAGAAGAAGAAGAAGAAGAAGAAGAAGAAGAAGAAGAAGAAGAAGCAGCAGTGAGATAATTTTACAGATGTAAATTAATTGGCATTGCTTTATAGATCAGTCAGTGCAACTCTATATCACTTGTTTTACCTGGCAGACAACAGACTGAGTGTGATTCATGATGCATTGCATTTGGCTTGTCACAGTTTTCCTGCATGAGGCAAAAATCAGGTACGCATTCAGCATGTACTTCTTCTACAGACTAATATTTCTTCCTACCCACTGTTCTGGCATCTGCAGACTGAATCACTTGCTGTTGTCTCCCCCAAGAGAATAAAAAAAACATGACTGCAGGACTCCCTCCCCTGTGTCTGCATATACATTCAATTTAGAAATACAGCTTTGGACAGGAGAATATGATCAAACACTTTGTGTTTCTTGTGGCTCATTTATTATAGAGGACAAACTTACATTTCTTTATATTCAAGTCTATGACATGGAGATAATGGTTACAACAGCATACCACCACAGAAAGCAATAAAATATTCTCTGTTTGAGAACTGCAGCATTAATACCCCCCCCAGACATCTGCCATTGCTCTTGTTCTTCCTTCCTATCTTGGCATACATTCTCCATTCCTTATTTCCTTTTGTTCTCTTTCAACATCTCCCATACCATTCCTTTTTCATTTGTTTCATTTCATTCCTTTTTCATGCCTAAGAGGATCAGCACTCAGAAATGCTGAAAGTCACAATTGACTGAGCTTCAAGTGAAGAAACAGTGCCTGAGATCCCACAGATTACCAGGAAGAAACACTGCTCTTCTCAGGAGCAATGTGGGTCATGCAAACTCAACAAAAAGGAATAGAATGTTACCTGAGATCTACCTCTGCCTCAATAAACTCCCCTGCTTCTATAGCCTATCTTCTCTGCCTTAAATTCCTACTGCGTATGACTGATTTTGCAAGGACCACCCGGGAGGCCAAACTAGGGTGAGGATCTGGTTTTACTCTACAACTTTGGGACAGGCACAGGCTGAATTGGTGGTTATGTTCACCAGCCTATGGTAAGCAGCAAGGGTGTGTAGATATCCACGTCCTTAAACTATACCAGCGTACAACATGGCTGTATCAGGCTTCCTTACAGTGGAAAATCATAGCCAGTGATTCCAATGCTTTCAAAAGCCAGGCATTTTGCTCCAGTGTCTCCAATTCTACTACAATGTGTGCAACATTATGCACAGCCTGCAGCAAAGACTTCAGATTTCCTAAAGAACTTGTAGAAATTCCATCTTCAAAAATGTTACCTGTCTGGCCATTTTCCCACCGCAGTTGCAAAGCAAACTAGGGAGAAAAGTAGAGAAATAAATAGGACATGGAGGTTTTCAGACCTGTCATAATCTTTCAAGTGAATATTTAATTATATAATCAAGCTAGTAAGTTTGATAGTAAGCACAGAGCATCTTAATGGGTGTAACTTTATTGCCACGGACACAAGGAAAGCTCCACTTTCATCATAAATGTCAAGCCTAAGCCTAACAGCCATGTAAAAATTCAAATGGATGGCACCTTTGCATGGCATCTTTGCATCCTGACCATAACCAAGACACACTGGGATAGATCCACACACCTGACAGCCTTTATTTAAGGATGCCAAACTATAAACAGGAGTAGTAAAAGATAATGACATTGGCCAGAATGAGTAAATTATGTGCTTTGTTAGCTTGTACTGCAATACTTTCAGGGACTTGCAAAACCCACAACTGAGCATTAGAAACCTAATCATTGTGAAAGAAGAGAAATATTCTTGTTAAAATATTGCTGTGTAATGTGTAGGAGACTACAAATAACTGCATGAAGAACCCAAGATGGAGTTTTAGAGAACATGACTGGAGGCAACAAAGTCTGTAATGAACAAAATTATAATGGGACAAAACGAAAGGATGATTTCTAAAAGTGAAAAATAAAGTTTAAAATTTAAGTGGTATAAATCGTAGCCAGCAATGGAAAACACTGCAAGAGTGCAGTTGAAATCATTGCAACATCTTTGGTGACACCTGCAAAGCAAAACAGAAAATGAACATAAGAAACAAACAGCAGATGAAGCAAACTAATAAACCTGTAATTTCCTGAGTTTCCTAACAGAAATAAAACCACTCAAGGAATCTTTAGCAAATTCTTGCTGTAAAGAAGTATAGATATTTACATGAGCAGTTATGCCTACAAAATATTGCTGCTTACTTCAAGCAAACATATATTTAACAAATCATCACAAGGCAGTTCAGAAATGCATTTCACTTCTTTGAAAGAAGGGGATAAAACTCTACCCATTCCTTTTTAAGAAAGAAACACTTTCAATCTTAACTCTTGCCATAGTACCTTGGAGAGTGGGTTGATCTCCAGAAAGCAACTGAGCCAGCACCAGGAGACAGAGTCCAAACCAATGGTGTTCAGAAGAGAAGCAAACAGTATCGTCTTTCATTAATGTTGCTAAAAAATCATTGCTGTCTTCTAAACTAGATGAGTTGCAAGCAAAAGAAACTTATAATAGTCTCAAATATCTCTTCAGGCCAGCTCTATGCCTATATTTGTGCCTTTACAACCACCCCTGCACATTCTGAGCACAACAAGGTGCCTTTACAGATCTGAAAATCTCCTCACATATACCAAGAAAAATCTCAAGAAACAGCAAAATCTACTGCAAGTTATAAACTGTCAATGTAAACATGGGCCTGTCTTTCCCAATTCCCACAAAAAATCCTTCAGAACACTGAGAAGTCTTGAGCAGATGGAAGGATGTGGTCAGTGTGGAGGAAAGGGGCACTCAGCACAACACAACAAAAAGATGCTAAAGCAACGTTCGGAACTTCAGGAAACGCTTGTAACTAAACTTGAATAAGATGCCACCTATGCAAGAAATATTCTACTCTGTATGTCACAACATGGGAAAACAGACTCATTGATAAATTTAACCATCTGTCAGCATACCAATCACAAGGTTTAATAGATGGAGACTCGAGAGAATACATTTTAATGTGTAGCTGAAACAAATATGAATTATGAATATTTTCACGGGATCTAATTTAAAATAGGCTTTGGAAAACTATATTCTATAACTAATTTTATCCATTATACACTGGTTTTGCATATTGTTCATTGTATACAAATAATTTTTCCCATTTAAAAATAAAAGCATTCAGACAATATTAAGACAGTTGAAATTAAAGGAAAAAAATCTGTTAATGCTAAATATCTTGTAAATAATATCCATATGTGCACATAAACAATGTTTATATTAATCATATAACATTTGTATTAAACACCACAGAAACAAAAGAAATACAGCACTAGGGTCATCTTCAAGACAGAGGTCTTTCAGAATAATAAACCGAAATACCACATATAAAATCGATTGACAGAATGTGTGATAGTAAAAAATCAAAGAAGGTGCAAGGTGATTGATAACCATTCAGCCACCTTGAAAAAATGTATCATCAGTGTTTGCTTTCCTCCGCCACAGGAAGCGGAACAGCCCTACCGCGAAGCAGAATGTGCATTCAGCTCACAGCAGAAAATCACTCCAATGAACAGAAAGTATTAGGTTGCCTGAGGGCTCTAGCGTGCTCGGCACGGGAAAAAAAAGATACAGGAACCACTAATGCAGCAGCTGGTTCAGCCTACAAAGGGGGAGCCCAGGACTCATGATTTAGCAATCTGTTTAACATCAAAAAAGATACATATGGTACACAGAATGAGATGGGATTTAAATCCTACTCTTCTCCACCCTTTCTAAAAATAACTGTAAAATGAGTTAAATTATCAGTAGAATATGGATAATTAATGCTTTGGCTATTATCTCTTTTCCCACACGTGGGTGGGGTACAATTTGATTTAAAGCAATGGCATATTTAGAAGATAAGATAATACAACCATGCTCTGTAACTTAATTTATCTTTTACCTTCAGGTTTCTGAGGTATGCACTTATATCTGAAATACAATAATATATTTTTAATCATGCTCCAGCCTAACAGACAAGTGAAAGCTTGAGCTTCAACCTTTCTTCCTTAAAAATGAAAAGTATACTATGGGTAAGCATAGTACTTCTAAAATTATACAGAAAATGAAAATAAAACAGTTTGATTTTAAAATTCCCACAATAATTTACAAATTTAATTTAAATATTTCTATATTTTTAGATGTATATTCATTGATTCTTTAGGGAAAAGACTGAGCCTCAAAATGAATATGGAATTGTGATGCTTCATCAAGACATAGATTTTAAATTTTTAAAAAAATTTATTATTTTATTTTCAGAGCTGTTTTACATGTTTGTCTCTCCATTTGAAGCTAAACCACTCTTTGAATAACCTGATTAGTGTGATAGTCAATTTGTTCTTTTTCTCTAATTTTAATATATTTTCATGGTGCAATAAAATATATAGATGTGATTTTTCTACAAGTATCAGACAAAAATGGAGGTTAGAAGTCTGAATGTTCTGTTTTGTGGGCTGAGCAGAGAACGAAATGTGATAAGCTTAAACAATAAACCATTGTGATTACCTTACTATTACAGGTCATTATCATCATGATGATAACAAGGAAAGGGTGGATAATAAGAAAAATAGAGATATAAAGCACATTTATTAGATCAAAAAGGCTATTATGTAACTGTATAACAAAACCTTCTATGAAATACTGTAGCTGGAAATGGAAAAAAGAATTTGTTGCATTTCTCTGAGAAACGTTGCAAATTGATCTGCCCTGTTGATATGGAGATTTATTTTTAAACACCAAAAAAGGCTAAATGAAACGTTGGTTACCCTCTGTGCCATCACTTGCAGGAAACAAAAAAGCTTAAGCTTTCCCTTATTCAGGTCTCTTAGTTTTCCTTGCTCTATTGCAGGATACTTGGAGGAACAAAAGAAGTATGCAAGTGACCTGGAAAACTCATAAATCATTGCTCATTGACATCTAATTAAATTCCAGTAAATTAAATTAGCTAAAGTTAATCCAAAAAAAAAAAAAAAGCTACATTCTGGGGCTTGAAAAATCTTGCACCTTGTTCATGTGAGAACAAATAGTACAAAACCTTAGTACAAAACCATGAATATGTTTGGTCTTGGAATTTTTGTCCCCATGTAAAGTGAAAAACAGGTATAAAACCACATCTGTTCTAGGTGTGTTACAAAAAGAAAAGCAGGGTGTACAATTTTATATTATTCCAGAATTTGAACTAAGTCATTCTTTCCCCATGCTCAATATCAAAGGGCTTTGCATTTCAGAGAGTGTTTATGTAGTACTGCTATTGGTAGAGAGTTACACTAATCCAAGGATATTTGGCCATATAACAGCATTGAAGTTTACATCTTAAAAGCTTTTAGGAACGTCCATGGTCACTGCTGCTCTGCTGGTATGTTATTAGACAAAGGAGTTAACAAAAATTAGCAGGGAAGTTAAGACTCTAAATTTAAGAAGAAGCAACTTTTACTAATAATGAAATAAATTTAATGTGTTCAATACATATTTTAAAATAATAATTTTAAATTTATATACAAACAGCTACACCACAAAGTGCTTAGTGTATTAACAGTTTCAAACACAGAATAGTTGCTTAACTTAGGAAATGGGAAAGGTTTGACTCTTTCTTGGAAGAGAGCTTTGGAAACAGTAGAAGAAAAATGCAGAAAACCCATATATTAAATTATTCTTATATGGGTAAGACCCCGAGTATTTCTGCAATCTAGTGCAGTTTTGTTTTTCAATTCTTGGATGCAACGACAGCAGTTTTGAAAGATAGTCTATAAAAAGCAAGCACACATAATATTTTAGATTTATGTTCTTTGTCTTTGTCTCCAACTCCTTCTTATTCCCTCTTTCCTATTATATTTCAAGTAAATATTGATGTTCTTCCTTATAGTATTGGAAATTATTTTAAATCAACTCTGAAATGAGATACATTTTTGATAATGCTTGTCAATAAAGGAGGTCTGATGGTGTATTACACATCCCCAGACTTCCATGCAGGGGAGAGAATTTAACTCCTTTATCTACTATTATGAATCTGAAAGGAGCAATTTGCACCACAATCTATTTGCATACCTTCTAAAATTATTAGCAAGCTTCTTAATGCCCCAGTGGCTATTCTGAGAGAAATTCAGTTGTACCTCTTCAACCAGAGGACTTCCTCATGGTTGTATTTCAAAATTTAATATGAATTTATTCTATGAAGGGAGTATTTATGGGCTATCCTTTCTACACAGAAATTAGAACTATTGACAACACTTCTGCTCCCTGTAGATTTAATTCCCATGTTGAAGTTGAATTAGCAAAAGCTTTCTTCCAGTAGCTACCACGCAAAGAGTTAAACAGCAGCTTTAGCACAGAAAATATCCACAGCTCCATAAAGTACAACAGATTATAAAGTGGCACAAATAACATTTCCACTAGTAGGATTTCCTATGAGTCAAAAAGGTATTTTAGGAAATAGGGCAATTTGTGTACCATTCCTCAGCAGCCATTTCACGCCTCAAATTGGAACTTAAATCCAGCTCCAGTCAGACTTGTTCAAAATTCTTTCAAATAGAGAATCCGAGCTCTAAAGAGAAATTCAGACCTACTTGAGACTAAGATGCAAAGCAACTGGCAGCTAAACCAAAGCACTATGCTTTTTTTTTGAAGGACTATTTCTATAAAGCTGAAGCTTCTAACTCCTCAAACTGAAATCTTTTTTCTCTGCTTTTGGTCTTTTCCAGAAGATCAAGCAAAAACCTATACTAAATAACAAGTTGAATTACATGCTGAATTCCATGTCCTAGCTACCACAACAGTTACGTCTGTTTCTTTCACAAAGAAAATTAAACTAACTGAGCTAATTAGACTGATGCTTATATATTCTAGTGGCAAATTTTCACCCTTCATAGATCTAAACCAGATTTGTTTTCTTGCCTGACCAAAGCCAAATTACAACAATCTCAAAATGTATTTATTTTTAATTAATTATGCTCACTGGCCCACCTTTATCTGCTACTTCTATTTCCAGTCTTATAAGAGATTTTTCAGCTCGCCAAAGATGTGACTTAGAGTTAAGATAGAAATTCATAACATTTTGTCTGAGTTGAAGATTAATCTATCCATAACAGTTCATGCACTCCACTTAGAAGTAACTTGTCTGTAGAATAACCATAAGCAAATGCTATAGCAGCAACAGTTTCTTAACAGACAATAATTGATAAGAAAACATTTATTAATATTTCATTGTGTGATACATTCCTTTTACTTGTTGAGATAAGGCACTATCTATTTTAAGACTTTATGAAAGGGTATCTATAATCTTTTGTTTGCAATCTCATATAATTATTTTTCAATGATAAAAGTTTTAATAAAGAATAAAGAAAGAATAATATCTAATAAAGAAACTTTTGTTATGAAACAATTTGGAGACTTGTGAAATCTGGATTCAATTATGAACATTTTTTCTATAGATTTCCTGTGTGCAACTGGTATTCAGACCTGTAATATAACCTAAAGTGAAAAAATTCACTTGAAACTTCACTTCTAGTAAAACTGTTTCATGTAACTGTATCTAATCATAAATACTTTAACAGGTACATTTCCCTACTGAAGATTTAAAACTTCTTTTGTTATGCTGTTTGCTTGCCCACTGACTTGATTCCATGACAAATTCAAAACCAGTGACAGGCAGTTACTTCATTTGCCCTCACTATACAGGAGACAGTTGGTCCAAGACAACCACAGACAGAAAAGTCTCAGTTGCAGCCAAGAGAAATCATGAATGTTTATTTTTTACACCCTGAAAGGAATAGGTGCCTTCTATGTCCTTTGGGAATTTTTGGGAATTTACTGCTTAATTAAAAAGTCATTGGAAAAATATTTCGATAGTCCTTGGAGCAGGGAGCAAGGCATCACCTCCCTCTCAGTGAATTCTCTACCTGCTTGATTTGAGAGCTGCTGTGCTGCATCTGCAGGCCACACGAACTGCGTGCCCTGCATGCACATCAAAACAGCGCCAGCGAGTGGATTTGGGAGGGCTCCTCCCCATCCTCAGCAGCCCCTTCTCTTCTGGATCAGCCACTCAACCAGGAGGTGCAAGAAATGGCTTTGAACTCTGGACATGATGATAAATTAAACCTCAGCTCTACATACCTGCCACAAATGTTGCTGCCATCCAGATGACATCATTAACAGACTGACCCTTCTGTGCTGAGTTGCTGTGTTTATTGCAGAGAATAATCCCTGAGAAATATATCTGATTTTCTCAGTGCACACCTACTTGATCAAGTCCCTACATCAGGTATCACCATTTCTAACCCCTTCAGGAAGTTATATTAAAATGTGAATAACAATACTTTTGTTACCATTGGTTTAAGAAATGCTGTTTAAGCAGAGAGGATATGGTTAAAACTACAGCATCTTTAGATGAGTCTTTAATGAGTTGGGGAAAAGAAAGCTGTTTCTCAGGACTTGGCAAAGAGAGGATGCACAAGAATTTCAAGCTTGGCTTTAGCAGCTCACACACTTTTTCTTCCCTGGGGAGGTGTCAGGAAATGTCAAGCAGGCCATGTAGATCAAGGCATGATTTGTAACAGCATCGAACAAACATTTCTTGATTTTACCAAACAATAGTATCATTTTGAATTCTTATTTAAATTACCCAAGTTCTGTCTACAAATGTAGTCAGTAATAAAAACAAATAAAATGACCATGAAAAATTATATCAGCATGCTCAAAGAAGGCCAGCAAAACTTCTTTTTTTTGTCCTGCATCACACTAAAATAACTTGGCATGTAAAAACAAACATTCTTCCATCTTAGAAAAGGAATGGACTTTAACAATGGCAGATTCAACATTACATAGAATACCAAGACCATTTTGGGGCACCAAGCCTACATGAAAAACATATGTACATATTTATTGGTGTTGATTGTACTTTTATTACTATCTTTGAATCAAATAAATGCTGCCAATATACACACTGACCTGTGAGAATGTGCTATGAGACTATCAGTATCAAGATTCCCATCACATGTCTTCAGAAGTCTCAGATGTTTTGGTCTATTGGATATGACCAAACACTAACAATAACACCAACACTATCAGAAGAAACAATTACGTAAGGACTGCTCAGGGCCGTACTTAATGTTGTGCACACTAGATAGTGAGTTATCCAGTTTGTCCTCCCAGATATAAACTAGGACAAGTCAGGCAGCAGCAGCTCACATACAGCTAGTTGAGAAGACTGTGACTGACAACACACTTTTATTCCCAAAATTTTACTGCCTAAGTACAGTTAGATAGCAACTAAACAAATCCAAAATCAAGAGCTACATATGAATAACACCTATCCCAGAGAGTGCCCATTTGGCAATATACTGAAGGTACAGTCCCTTTCTTTGGCAAAATCCAGCTTTTACTGTACTAAAAATGACACATGCATACACAAAACCTGAAGCCCTGCGGCAAAGAAGACATAAGAATTCTTATGGTTCTAAATTGGAAACATTCCACTTGTCAAGAGACACGCAATTTTAATATCCTGGATTCCGTAAGGAGAAAGAAATAAAACTTTAAGGTTGTTACCTGGGACTGGTTTCTACAATTGACTATGAAACAAAGAAGTCTATATTAATTTCTCATGAACTTCTCATGAAGAGAAAACATTCTGATTTTGAAGAGATCTTCTAAAATCCTTAATCAGTGTCTAGGACTGGACTTCTCAGAGAGTGGAGATGAGCACCTCTGAAGAGTTGTGTAACCTCTAACTAAAGTAGTAGAGTAGGTAATAAACATAGATATTAATCGCAAAATGAAGTAGTTTGTGTGATTTAAGGCTTGCTATCTGACACAGAGCAGCAGTGAAGAATGCCACACTGTGCATGAAGGAAAAAATTACTATCCAATACTGGATCCCTGCCAGTCTTCCAAAGTTGAGAGGTATTAACTCTGATTGGATCTGGCTGGACAGGGAGTGCTTACTGCTCCTATTATTTTTTATTGTCTTCCTTCGTACCACCAAAACAATAAATACCTTGTACGACCCAACATATGCTATGAATATGATAGTGCTTTCTCACTGAATAAATTTTTCAGTGCCCAGATCAAAAAAGCATTTAGATGCACAAGTGGAGAAAACTGTTTCTCAGATAATAACCCACAACAAACCTTGCCTGATTTCTTAACCGAGTCGTATGTGGTTATTTTAATAGGAATTGTTAGAAAGACAACTGACTACTGTATGGATCCAGAAGCCTCACCAACCTGACTCAAGAGAAAGTTCCAGGAACCATCCTCTACTTGAACTCATTTGTAGTTTGCATAGCACATGCCCCTGTGCCTCAGTCCCTAGATGTGTCAAATCCAGTACATATATCCATATGGAGCCTCAGCAGCAATTTCAGCATAAAACTCAGCTTTTGCTGAGAAATCCAGAAGGAAAGAATGATGCTGATTTTTTTTTCTAATCAAAGTACATAAGAAATTAAATTAATAAGAAACAAAAACAAAGTTGGGATTAGAGAAATGAATCTCTAAACCTCTCACCAGAAGTTGTTCATCTCATTACTCTCACTACTACATTAAAGCAGCCATAGCCTTAGTACATAGCCATGGTATACAATACATACAATCATACTACATTATATTACATTACATTCTTTATCTAATGGTCTAGGAGCCAGGATATCTGGCAATAACCAGAAAGTCTCACAGATCTTATTAGTTTAAAATCTTCCTGTATTTCCTAGGCAAATGATCTACTAGTTGCAGTCATGACTATTCCTCCTAAAGGTGTGCATCCATAGAACCAAATTCCCAAGATTTATGGGATAAGAAAGGAAAAACAAAACCAAAAAACCCCAAAATTAGAAGAATGAATCTGTAAACAAGTAACTCTTTGCTCCAAATATTATGACCCTTACCCAGTCACTTGGTCACAGTAAAGTGCATGGAACCTAATCCATCTTTTGTGATATAACATCTGGAATAAAGCATCTTCACATTTTGATGACTTACAAGACACAAGAACAAAGTAAATAAGGCATATCTTTATTGAGAAATTCTTTAACTTGTTAATATTTGCCATGTCCTTTGAACAGACCTAGGTAAGCACAAGGAGAAAACCCCACAAGGATTACTAGTGACACTGCTTGTATATGCTTAGTTATAGACATCTGGATTTATTGAGGTTTACCAGGAAAATGATGCAGAATGATGATACTCAAAAACATCAACAAAACCAGGAGTTCAATAGAATATCCCATTTAATGACTGCTTTCTTGACACCTCACACTAAACATCGTACATATAATGGAAAGATACTTGTGATCCAACTTTGGGTTTTTTAAGGTCAAATGTGAGCTTCATAGAAGGTTCAAACTTTTCTTTCTCCCTGTGATATAACTATTCCACTTTCTTATTTGGTTGGCATGGATTTATTTGTGTGTGTCCACCCCAAAATAAAGGCTTTTTTAAAAGTAAAGGGCCCTGCAGAATATTCTAAAGAAGTTCACAATGCTCAGCAACATGTGACAAAGACAAGTCCCTTCAAAGGGAAAGCTTCTTCCCCACATCTCTCAGGAAGAGTCCTGAGTACTGTGTACTCACACAAGGGCTACACAGTTGTACAAAGATCAAGTTTCACTCCAAAATAAGGCTAATTCCAACACTGTTTCCAAAATTAAGACCAAGCCTGTTGACTGGCACTGCACAGTATTGAGGCAAAATGAGGGTTTTGAAGATAGGCATAGATCATAATAGATCTTTGCTTTGGAGACAGCAGGAAAACACTGGGCACCATGTAAGATACCTCTCTTGCTCACACCTTCACATTCTGTGCATTAGAATAACATAATAATAAATGAACATAGGGATTGCCAAGTCTAGTTTCTCTTCCAGGAAGAAGAGGTGATAGTTCCAACAAGAAAAATAGGAAGAAGGAAAAGCTACTTGGCCATTCTGAGTTTATAAAGTAGTCAAACAGGATTTGAAAGCTCAGCACCACCATGATAAAGAGGAGCTGTTCTTTTTTTTTAATGGAAGGTTGAGACTTTGTCTCCAGCTCTTTACAATCTGTTTCCCTCCCTGGCCCACGCATTAATCTCACTCCCATGCAAGCAGAGCCAGCTGTTCTTCAGCCAGTAGCTTCTTGCAGCAATTCTGATTTCCAGTGGCAGCACAGAAGTGCACACACCGTATGTTCTTTGGACATTTATTTATAGTCTTTATCTGACAGAGCTAGGCAATTATAAAGACATAATGATAATTTGTGAACAGCAAAAAAGGACTTCTCTTCTTAAATTTGCCCCTTGAGAAAACAGAACACCATCTACTTGCAGCAGGCAAGTCATGAACATGATAGCTAAAATATGAACAAACTCTATGCCCAAATAGCAGCAACAAACTAATCAAAATCATGACCTATTTATGGGTTGATTATAATAACAAAAAATGACTACAAATAAGTGCTGGGTAATTTGTGAACCAAATAAAAGGCTACAATTCTCACATATAAATTGCTGTCAATGAATAATTTAACAAGCCTGAGTTAGAGCCATCTATTTATTAAGAAAGCTCACCAACTGGATCTGGCAGAATGATTTATCTCTATACACTGTGATAAAGCCAAGGGAAATCAGTACTGCTGGACATTTTAAATGCTGGGTTTGATCCTCTGGAGCCTCATAGTATCATTTATAACTCTATAGCCTTTACTTTAGACGTAGCCACTCTCATTTAGTACTATTTTAAAACCACTTTGCCCAGTACAGATGACACAGTACACAAGGCAGTGAAAAAATCAACATTTCTTTGTTTAAATTACATAGAAAAACAACAAAGATTTGCATTATCCTTCTTTGTCTTTAGACATCTTCTACATAGAAAATAACATAAATATGCTAGCAGAAATATATAGCAGGCCTTTGAAAAGCTAGCACAAATCCCAGAGTGAACATTAGACTCTTCAAGACAAAACCATGCAATCTTTTACATATATTTTAAATTTTGCAGCAAAATGTTTCATGAAAAGATTAATAATATAAACAAAGTATTAATTCAGCTATGGTTTTCCTTTATCAGAGGTAGGTGTCACTACAAAAGCAGAAGAGAGGAAGGTTATTAATTTTATGGTTTACTGTTAGACTTTTTGAAACAGATGTTCAAGATCACCATGTTGCTGTTAAGACTGATGTCTTCCAACACACACCAGTTTTCCACTGGTATCTGGTGAGTATCCTGTAACTAATCAAAGTTACAGGATGAGTATCCATGCCTCAAGCATCTTAAAATGACATTGCATAAGGCCAGAAGGGTAACAAGTTACAGGGAAATAGTTTTTGAACCACTGCAAGGATGCTTTACAACTCTGCTGAAGTGCACACCCTTGTCAAACAAAGGGATAAAAACCAAAACAACTGTTTTCTTTAACAACAAAAGAGAAATGGTTTTAAATAGTGGCAACTGTGTGCCACAGTGTATATGCCCCATTATCCATGTGTACTCTGTTTCCCCTGTTTCTCTTTTGAGCTAGAAAGAATTAATACATACAAATAGACTACCTCTTACTTTCACAGTTGACTTCTGACTTGAATTACAACTACTTTGGTCTTTATCATTATTTCATATATATTGTAATTTCTAGACTAAGAAAGTGGTTCCTAACTGAGATGAAAATTCTGTATCTCTTTTTGACAGAAATTATCTACAGATTACTTCCAAGAACCTCAATGCACTTAAGATAATGCGGCCAAGAACAGCACCAAATTGGAAAGAATGCAGCCAACTAAAGCTTTGTTGTTTTCTTCACCATGTATGAAACATATATAAGAATATATATTTGCTTATAGCTTATAGCAACTGCACAGATGCCACACATATTCTGACACCATGCATATTAAACTGTGAAAGGCACACACTGTGATCAGAAGCTGCAGTCTGCCAGGAAAACAACGATATTTCATCAGAGATTTTTAAGTAACAACACATACAACTTTTTTCTTGCTAAGGCCTTGGGTTGTTTCCTAGAAAAAACTGTAGTGAACTGATTACAAAAACAAAATGTACAAGATAGAACTGTAGCACAAATCACAGAGAAATCAAATCAGGGAGTACTTTGCATCAGTTTACTCCCATATAGGAAGACAAAGAGGAAATACAAACTGTTATGATGGCATTCCCAAACTGAGTTTCATGCAGACTTCCAAATCTCTTCATTAGGTTGGGACTAGTTTCTGTGTAATCTAGAGTTTCAGGGCTTCATGAGAAAAAATGCTATGTTTCTGGAGATTTATTGCCTGTTTTAACCATTCTAAAGCCAAATGTATGAAAATTCCATCTGCATTTCCCAAAAACATCTTTTGAAATTTCTTTATGAAACCTCTCTACTTGTTCATTATAATTGTGGAACATGTTTCATCAGAATTATTTTTATCATTATTCTCTGTATTGCTACCTGCAATTTTTAGAACTTCTAGGAAACCTGTTGTAACATCTTCCAGTGACCTTTAAGCCTCAGATAACACCTGGAATTATGACATAATAATTATGGTCCACTTCAGTGAACAATCCACTCTTTAGAGACGTGCAATGTAGCCAACAATAAATCTTTCTTTGGGTTCCATACTTTCTTTCTAGGTCAGCCATACCCCAATTTCATCAATGCTGTACTATAAATCCCAATAACCAAGATCTACCATTGGGCATATACCATTTCTACTCAGGATACAGAGGGGACATACTGTGTCCAGTGGGATTGAAGAACAGTAAAAACATGAGAGTTTTTTTAACAAGTAGTTTTTAAGGATGACCTTGAAAGTTTTTCACCAGATAGTGCAAGGTTTACCTTTTCTGAACTCCCATGTTCATTATATGTTCATAAAGCCCTTGAACTAGACACTAGAGATAATAATTTTCTTACATACTCAAGTAAATAAATATATTTTGAAGCAGTCTTCTGAATAAGAGCTACTCGCTCTTGTTTCAGCATCCTATTTTGAAAAAACATATCAGCAACCTTTTTAACCATGGGACACCTATGCATTTAAAGTGTAGGAAAGAAATAAAGTAGATGAAAAAAATATGAAGGGAGGGGAGAAGGGACAAAAGGGAGGGATACAAACTATGACATATTGATTTGATTTAATTTTTTTTACAAAGAAAGAGGCCTTTCAAACTTAGAGCATTTTAAGAATATTTAGTGTTTCTCTAGCTTGCTCTACTTTTCATGTATTGTTATGGATGATTTTTAGTTCAGAACATCTGTGCATGCTTTCCTTGATCTTCCTTTCTAAATCACTGAAAATTGTTCCAGGGATTTCTTCTTGCCTTGAGCCAGCAGCATAAAATGTGCAGGAATTAATATAGCCCTTCATTCTGTGTTAGAAGTCAGTACAGTGAAAGATTAAGATGTTTCTCCAAAGTACCAAAGTGTATTTTTATATAAGCAGTAGCTGTTAAGTCCTGGCACACCAGAATCTCCTAGCAGAATGATGACTTGGCAAAGGTTTAGGAAATGAAGACTGTTGACTCAGCAGATGAATGCATTTGTTTGCTTACTCCCAGTCTTTCCTAAAGTAATACTACATCTATTTAAAGTTTAATAAAATTAGATTATACGCTTATACTCCCAGGGTTATTCTCCCCTGTAATAGTTGTATTCTAAGAGCAGGGTGGGTAGGTGAGGGAGTGAAGTGAGAACTTTCTCTTAACTATTGGCCATCTGTTTCAAAAAGTGGGATTTTTGCTTTGAGTAACAAAGACAGCAGAACATTCATTTGTATTAAATCCAATCTGTACGCCTACTTTTCCACTGAAGCTCTGGAATTTTAAAAGACAATTTTTGAAGAATGTTGGAATGAATTATAACCAAAAAAGTTATGCGGTGTACATCTCTCACAGCATAGTTTGGGTCCATCCTGCTTCACACTGGTAAGTGCAAATTGCTTAGTGACAGAACTCACATCAGAGTTGAATGCACTTCCCTTTAGGCAGCAGAAAGTACAATGACATCTATTATCACACTGTTGAATAAAAATGCAATTTAGCCCAACCAATTGGATATGATACTGGCATGCTATAAGGACAGGATAATTTAGGTTGGAAAGGAGAACAGAAGGTCTCAAGTCCAACCATCTGCTCAAAAGTCAGCTAGCTATAACAGACCATGTTGTTTGGTGCTGAAAACCTCCAAGAATGGAGACTGCACAACCTGTTGCTTGACTGTCCAAGAAGTGAGAGTTTTTCTTTACATCCAGTCTGAAATTCTCTGTGTGTTGTATCTTGTGTTCCCCGTATAGACCATACACTCTCATCTGGATATATAAATACTGTGGAAGACCATGTCAAAAGCCTCGCTAAAGTGAGGTACTACTTTTTCCTCATGCACAAATCCAGACATTTTACCACAGAAAATTATCAGATTTTCAGATGGACTTAACCCTTGAGTAATCCGTGCTGAATGTTCCAAATTACCTTTTCTTCCATCATGTGCCCAGAGAAAAGTGCTCTAAGGAGGTGTGCTCCTTGACTTTCCCAGGGACTGAATGCCCACTAGACTGTTGCTCCCCAGGTCACAGAATCATAGAACTGTTTAGCTTGGAAAAGACCTTTAAGATCAAGTCCAACTGTTAACCCAGCACTGCCAAGTCTACCACTAAACTGTACCCCTAAGCCCCACATCTACATGTCTTTCAAATGCCTGCAGGGATGGTAACTCCACTGCTTCCTTGAGCAGCCTTCCAATGCCTGAACAACCTTTCAGTGAAGAATTTTCTCCCAGTATCCAATCTAAATCTCCTCTAGCAAAACTGGAGGCCATTTCCTCTTGTCCTAACACTTGTTACTTGTGAGAAGGGACTGACCTCCACCTGGCTACCTCTTTTCTGGCAGCTGAAAAGAGTGGTAAGTTCCCTCCCGAGCCTCCTTTCCTCCAGGCTAAACAACTCCAGCTCCCTTAGCTGCTCCTCGTGGGACTTGTGCTCCAGACCCTTCATCAGCCTTATTGCCCTTCTCTGGACCCTCTCCAGCACCTCAATGTCCTATTTGTAGTAAAGGGCCTGAATTTGAGCACAGGTTTCAAGGTACAGCCACACCAGTGGTGAGTACAGGGGGAAGATAAAGCCTTGGTCCTGCTGGCCACACTATTCCTGGTACAGGCCAGGCTGCTATCAGCCTTCTTGGCCACCTGGGCACAGTGGCTCATGTTCAGCCAGCTGTCGACCAGCACCCCCAGGGTCTTTTCTCCTTGGCAGCTTTCATTCCTTTGTCTTTTTTTCAAAGATAGAGCCTCATGGTAAAAATTTAATTCCAAGTTTAATTTATCACCACTTTTAATAATGCAAATAAATTAAATCAGGAAAGACATAACTAAAACATTTCTCAGACTGATAGTAACTGTCAGCCCAGTCTTTCATCTCTCCCAAACATACACATACTTTATGGAGTTAGGAGCCTGGAGTAGATGATTGGGATGTGGGAGTAAACCCGGACACTAGGGAAATTCAAAAGCTTTAAACTTGGTTTCTTTCCAAAATTATTGTTTATTTTCAAAGTTAAGGCCGCTGCCTTTTGGTTCCTGTTGTTTACAAAAGTAGTGGCATTTTTCTCAGCAATCTTTTACCATATTCAGTTTCCAATGAAAACTCAATGCTAGCTACATAAGCAAAGGCAGGGCTCGGGAGAAATAAGATGCTGCACAATTAACAATATAATGAAATTAAAATTATGATCTGCACCCCAAGGAAGGCAAAGTATCACCTTTCTCCCAAAATCTTAATATATAAATATATTAGTCTGTGTAATTGGGAACATCTTGGGATTTTTAAACTACACGTATGCACTGTACCTGTGCTATTTGTAAATAAACGTGTGGCAATTTCAAATTCCATCAAAAGTGAGTATTAATATTTTTTAGAAAATAAGGCTTAATAATTACACTCAATTGGGGTAGAACTAATATTAACAAAATCCACTGTGATTCAGTGAAATACATGTGAAATAGAATTGACTACATAAGAAAAACTTCAAGAATAAGAATGGGCATTTTATCATGTGCTTTCTAACACTTATAAAACATATGGTTTCAGGAAAGCATGGGCTGAATTTAGACTAAAGATCCAGCTAAGGTACCTACCCTGCTTCCATGAACAATCAAAACCAGACACACAGAGAAGAATGAAAGTGAAAGGCAAGCATACACCACAAGGACCAGAGGAACAATACCTTTCTTTAGTATCTCAAAAAGAACACAGAATCACTCTTGAAAAAAATTTATTCATGAAACATGAAGCATAAAATTTTAGATCCTCACTTACTGAGGTAAAAACGTAGAAGGTAACACGCCAAGGAAAACTGAAACCTGAAGACAATCAGAATTATGACAAAAGTCATTATTCTTGGTGCTTCCAAGACTGTAAATAATGTGAATATCCCACAATGCAGTGATAGTCTCTCCATACAAAATCCATTCAGTGCATGTTTCTGTTATTCAGGTTTGGTCAGGAGGCCTCTACGATACAAACACCACTTAGTATTGGCATGATTTTACCTAAAATTCTCTGATTTATCAACCAGCAGGCTGTTTTAGCTAGAACTGGTTAAATCCAAGCACAGTTTTAGCCTATCAAAAGCTTTTGTTACTGCCTAGCTTTCGAGGAGCACAGTGAGACAAACTGAACATTAACAAACCATTGCTCTGATGAGCCATTCCCTACTAGTGCGCATAGGCCCAAGTATTTAAGAACTGTCCTAAGTTTTATGCCATGAGGCTTTAAACATATTGGTCCAATCTAGTATTTCAGTCTCAGCTGGGGACATCCTTGTTCTGCAAAAACAATTCTCCAACAGCCTCGCTATTTTTAAGAAAATTGAAATTTTGAACCAAGAAGGCAATAGCTCTAACCAAGGCAAGATAAGGTAGAGGGCTGTTTTTCTTTCGCTGCTAAGCTCACATATAAATGGGCAAACAATAAGAAAAACTCCATAACAAACGTCTTAAAAATGAGATGAAAAGGAAAGTTAATAAAATATATTTGAGCAGAAAATTCAGAAATACAAATAGCCATAGCTGTATTTGTTATTTACAAAGTTACTTCTTTATCAGAGGGTCCTAAATTGTCTTGTCTTGGGCTCTTAACTTTGTGCCCTCAAGTAAGTAGAAAGAACAAAAGACAGTGAGTGAAACTTGAGAAGTCCTCTTTGTAGATCACCCAACATCTGAGTCCCTCAAGAGCACACAGGCTTCACAACTTCAAAGGAGAATAGGAAACAGACACAAAACTGGAGTTCACAAAATAACATAAATGATGTCGTAATGGCTAAATTAATCTATTCAGAAAATGTAGAAAATAGGTGATTGTGTCAACGAGGAAAAGATAATGTTCAAGGGGTTGTACACATATTTCATAAGTAATTAACAGAACATTAAAACCCAAAGACCTCATAAACTTTTGCAGTTATCACAGCAATGAAGAGTGCATACCTGTGGCAAGATAGATGATATGGAAAAGCATGTCCTTGCCCTGCACAACATCCACAACCACATGGGAAAAACGGCTGTTGTCTTCCATGAAGTAAGGAATTGGAATAACTGGTTGAACAACCTCATGCATTAAGAAGAATTTTTGTGCATCTTGAAGATTTCTCTCAGTCAGATTTACATACAAACCCTGGTCCATGGTGCCACACTGTAAACACAGAAAAGTAACATGACTACATGTGCTAACAATAAAAATAGATTTGTTCTCTGATTTACAGCACAAGAAAATAAAAGCAAGAGCATATATTGTAATGACAATGTGGAATTTGACTTTCAGGTCCCATTTTGGTGCTAACCAGACTCCCCAAGGATTGAGGAAGCTCAGTTTTCCTGAGGCAGTTCTATGGAGGCTCCTTAATTCTAAACAATATGGATGGGCACCAGACTGACCAGCACAAGTGGATGATGGAAATATTTTGCTATACCCTATATTCACAGAGCAGGAATGAGAAAAACTACCATTCAAAAAAACCAAATAATTTCTGACTAGTTTTCTTTATCATTTTCACAGACCTGAGCGCTAAACAACAAATTTTCTAAGAGAATCTCATGTCCTACCACAGCCAGGGTCTGACAGGAATCCCAGGTAAAGTACAACATGCAGTTCTAGAAGCTTCTTAGGACTCTCTCTTAAGTAGAAAAATGGACAGTGCAGATCTCTACTAAATATTATCCACAGCAAAGACTTTTTTGCTTTGAAACTGACCATATTTTAAATCTGAAAACTGAGCTCTTTTCTTACAGGAAAACATCCACTAGCTGCATGGACAATTTTTCAAACACAAATAAACAAAGCAAAATAAGTGGGAGTTAATTTTAATATATTTGTGTTCAACTGAGGACACAAAAGAGAAAGATTCTTAATGCATGGGAATATATAAACATTCATATGTTTACTCAGGCATAATTGCATCAGAGATGTAAAGCTCTACTTCACAACATTTATCAAATATTTGGGTGATGTGAAAGGCATAACTAAGTCAAAATTTTCATTCTGCTTTACTATGTCCTAAATTATGCCACGAATTGCAGCATGAGCAAAATGATAGTGTGCAAATCCCTACCAGTTATTTTTTCATTATTACCATGTTTTCAATCCAAAATTGAGTGATCATTCCAAATCCACAAATGCTAAAAAAATATAAACAAATTATTTCATAATGGGAGATCAGATGATGAAGAATGATCATTTAGCAACTGGCAGGAAACAGTTACTTGCTCTGTATGTCAGACCAGTGAAAAAAATACACCATGCCAAAGAAGAAGCTCTCTGGATCTATGAAGAAGGAAAAATTCCAGCTGAACAGTCTTAGTACACTGAAATGCAAATGGTCCTTGGTATTAAGATAGACATTGCCCTGTCTAAAGAGAAAAGCAATGACCTCTGAAGAAAACAATTTTCCTCAGACCTGGGACTCCAATAGTATCCTAACATGGAAAATATTTTATTAATATAATCCAGCCTTGGAAATACAATGTCTGATGTAACTATATCGACATAGCAGTAGTCTTCCTTCAAATCACATGCTTCCCTCTGTTGTTACTGAGTAGGTGAATACTCAGAGGATAAATCTACTTCTGAGATTACACAAACAGAACTTCTGATCCTTTATCATAAGGACTCTACAAAAGAAAATCCTTTCTTGGAAGGAAACCAGAGACTCAGTCAATGAATATATCTCATCTATGTGAAGTGTGTACTCTAAAGCCCCATCAAATCACAAAAAATGGTTACACCTAGCTCTAAGTATTAGACTAGCTTCTAGTATGCACGACTGCTGCAGTTATGGAGCCAGAAATGTAACTGCAAGTTATTGAAGGGAATAAAAAGCAGCATCAGCAAAAGAACAGGAGTTGGACATCACTAGAGATACCTAGAGATCACTTGACATCCATTGCCTTCAACATTGTGTTGTAAAAGGCCACATTACAGCTTTTAACACCAGCTCTGCCTTCAAAGCTGTTTGTGGCTCAGTGAGATATGATACAACTGTTGTCACTGGTCTTGTAAATTGGATGAAGTACCAGCTGCATTAAAATCAGCCAGGCCATCTAAGAAATAAATTTCAACACCTGTCTTGACTGGGACTTGGAGATGCACACTAACAGTACAACAGAGACCTAAACTGTTTTTACACAGCCATCAGACTGTCATCTTTCTTTGTAAGTACTATTCAGTACGGGCTGCTCTCACAATAATTAACACCCCATTAAAGCAAGGTTTGTAGGGGGATTTTAGTAAGTTTTATTGGCTGTGCTTACCTAGTCAGAAAGGTAGTAAGATTTTTACATAAAAGCATTTTTTCAGGCTTTGTCCTTTAAAAATTTAGTCTCTCTTAGACCACCTTCTCACCACTATTTTGACAATACAAGTATTTCTACAACAGGTAAAAACCTATATACAAATAAATCCTGCTTCTGCAGGCTTCTGGTGTACTTAAAACAAGTCTTGTCACTTGGCTAATGACAAACATACTGCTTAGGAAAGGTAAGATGGCTCTAGCCTGTAACCTGTGCCTTATTTTCCTTCATTTGCATAGATCAGGAAGTAATTAAAACTACCTACAATCACCAATGGGTAACTCCTTTTCATGCTAGCAAAAGTGACTCTTACATGACCTTACTTATGACTCTTACAAGCTAGGGAAGGCTGTTCCAGGAGCACAAGTGAACTTGCAAAATCGCATTGAGATTAAGGGAGGGTGAAAGGTGGATAGAGGTTTACTTAATACACTTAAATACCTTGATGAAAAGCTATTGCTGTTAATCCCTAAATTAATCTGCTTTTCCTTCCATCTCCCCTGCAAGAAGCACGCTTGTTAAAATTGTCCTAGTAGGAGTGGTGACTATGCAAAAGAAGAAAACAATGCATATGTGCTTACTGAAATACCTCTTTCTTTTTGTAGAGCTCCTCTGAATGACCCACCTTGGACTAACTGCACTGTCAGGCAGCTGCAGGTTATTACACCCTCTGAAGCAAAAAACTGCAAATGAGGGCCAAAATACAGCACAAATTCTTTCAATCTGACTCTTCCAGGAGTGTGGACCACCTTGCACATCAAAATATATAAAATTCTGACTACTCCTCCTTTACTTTCACTTTCTTTTTTCTATCAGACACTGTTCAAATTTTTAGGTCCTAACAGCAAAAATACAATGTAAAAGAGAATAGCAGTTTGATCATACTTCAGACAGGAGTTAATGTCACCTTGACAGATAACTATAGTGTTTTAGTTTCACAGAAGATTGAAGTTATGCCTTTTTTTTCCTAACCTTCAAAGTATATCTGTTTTTCAATCCAAATTATTTTGCAGAAGGATAAAATTAAAACTAAGTATGTTGAACTAAGGGGCTCTCCTAAGCACTTTTTTTAAATTTAGGTTTTTTTTAAGGTCTTAGGCTATGACATAGTGCAAAACTGGATTTATAAATTATGAACCATACAGTAGTTTGAAGAAAGCTCACATAAAATATTGTCCTTCTCCCACATACCATACCTGAAAATTAGGGTTAGGATTGGGATATGGAAGCCAAGCAGAGCGAGAGTTCTCCTGGTATTTGAAGGGTCCGTTAAAGGTCTGAGTTATGGCACTCAGATTGAAAACACAAACTGCTGAGGCTGCTATGCTGTTCCTGCAAAAGAAATAAATACATTAACTTATGTAACCACATTAAGAAGTCAACTTGCTGAAAAATAAATAAAAAAGGCAATAAGTCTTCAATACTTCAAGTAATTAATGATCAGCCAGGAGATGATATCTCAAGATAATGATATATGATGAGCTGATTTAGCATAGTCATTGCATTTAAAATACTTGTTGGCCTTACAAAGAACCTGGTGTAAGGAAAGACTCACAAGTTCCTACTTTCTGCTGCTGCTTTAATACCACATGGCTATACTTCCACACATAATCACTTGCACTAGGGACACCTCTTTTCTAGTCACAAAGTTCAGGAAGATATTATTCTCAGGGTTCAATAAAGTTTTGTCCATACAACAAATGACTGCATGACATAAGTAAGGATTTTCAAGGTATAATATTTCTCTAGACCCTATGGAATCCCTGGACAAGACATGTCTACAAAAATCCTGTCTTCCAAGAGATATTGTACAGCAATAAGAAAGCAAGTTCCAGAAGCCAATCAAGAGAAAACAACTTGGACTGCACACAACATATCATGTTAAAAAAATAAACATCAATAAATGGCAGCTGGACAAAACATACAATTTCCTGGGTTTGCCTTGAAAATGTGATATGCACAGTAATGAAGTAATTCTGCACAGTGTAAAGAATATAATCTAATAACTGTGAAAGCTCACAATATGGAAAGCTGCATTGTTCTTTTCCTCATTCAAGATAATGGAATAGATAATGAAGGTGTCAATTGCACAGATTTCCCGTTGCAGCTAAAACTGCTGGCAATTGTTCCACACAGCATTCTTCTCTCTTTTTCTTTTTTCCTCTTTTTTTTACACGAGGCTTAAGAAAACATACAGTAGAAACTCCATAATGATGGGAAAAAAAACCCAAAAACTAAAAAAGAATTAGGATACATGGATTAAATATCAGGACAAAAAAGCAGTTTGCTTTCTTATGCTTGTTACTCTTATTTCAAAGGAAGCCCAAAACTTGAAGTTCCATGCTTACAGCTTCTGCAGAATCAATCATCATTGGAGCTGATGAATCCTTGCTTAAATCACTAAATGCACCTCACTAATATTATTAACTGTACCAATGTTTTCTTGAATTTCATTAGGTCCCAAGAGGACATGAGACTCATGTTTATAGGTTTTTTGGATTGTCTGAAAGAAACAAAATCAGCTTTATTATGAAGCAGTGGCTATAGTGGACTTGTCAACCACATATCAAAAGGTGCAGTTTTGGCTGTTAGAGAAATGTTTCATTCTTTTCTCTCCACAAGTATATTAAAGTATACTAAAAAAAGCATTAAGGTCCAATAAAGTCATTATAATTCTGAAGATATTGAGATTGAAGAATTATGAATGTCATTAAGTGATATTTGATGCTGTTACATGAACAAAAAGGAATATGTTGTTCCCTGTCATAGGAAACACATGTGTTTCTCCACTGTCACTTGCAGGGTAGAAAGGTGGATCATTTAAGTCCCACAAACTATTTGTAAACAGGTAGTCAGCATGGGGAAGTAATCCTAACTCTAAAACATTTCAAAAATGCCCAAAAAATTTAGTTACAACATTTGATGGCAGGAATTTAAATAGAGCAATCAAAAAACCCTACCCTCAAAGATTTATAATTAATTCCTCTTTGAACAGTCTATCTCTGTTGGACAATCAGAATGTTGGGCCATGGGGGAAGAGGAAAGTAGCAGCAAGGTTTAAAACACTGTCTACTTTAATGTGGCAAAGGTAGTCTTAACAATAGCAAGTCCATTTTCAGAAGAGGCAGGCAGCATCTGGAACATCATTCTCCTTCCATGGCCAATGCCTGGTGGATTTTCTAGAGATGAACTCCTCTGCTCAGGCTCTTCATGGCAGGAACATGTCTAGGCTATTTTGACTTCCCATGAAAGATCGTGTGGAACAGTGTATGTGGGTACCACCTGAGAAATATCTGCCTTTTAATATATGAACTAGCTAGGAAAACAGAACAACAAGATTACTGATTGAAACAACAGCAAATTTTCTTATCCCCAGTAATCTCAAAGTCTCTAGCATTCTCTTTATATGAACAGTGTTTAGATTCACTGCATTACTTCATTGCAGAAACAGGCTGAGCTCATCATCCAATGTCACAAGTCAGGAATTGCCACACCCAGGTGTAAGCATCCCATCACTGGTCATGTTCACAGCCCAAGCTGCCAATCCAGGGGTGACCCTGAGTCTGGAAGGTGCCTAAATGAGCTCGAATTCATGCTCACTGTCTAGAATGCATAGGGATTATAATTTGTTGGCATTAACTTGTGAACATTTCCACCTGGTTAATGGATATTTATAAAAGGTAGGTATCCCAGTGTTCAAGAGTCCCTTACCTATGCTTTAGGTGCCCAAGAACCTTTTAGAATTCTAGACAAAACTGACTTACACAGCAAGACACTACAAGCAGGTAAGGGAATCAGAACTGAAAATCTGAAATTGTTCCAGTGGACTGAACGCTGGGCTGCACAGCCACAACACAGAGGCTGTTCTTGCTGAGCAGCATTTGAACACCAGTCATCATGTTTAAATTAACAAAGGACATTTCTGAGATAAATGTCTCTTTTTTTCTATGTACATCCAATTTTTCATCTTTAACAAATCTGAATTTTTAAGACCAAATTGTACTTTTTTTTTTTTT
>VZTN01000024.1:66867-79003 GCA_013400515.1 Erpornis zantholeuca
TTTTTTTTTTTTTTTTTTAGTTTTACCTTATTGATATAACAGGTTCACTTAAAATCAGGTTAAATTCTTGGTTTGACCCTCAAACTCACATAAGGATATGTTATGACTAATTTAAAGTACATAAGAGCACCTCTTGTGCTCTTTTGGGTGAGATGAGTTCTTTATGACATGGTCAAATTCCATCATGCCAAATTCATGTCACATTACAATTATAAAGCATTTATTTCATAAATACATAATGTATTTATGTATTACAATAGTAAAAATAAAAAATTACTACTTTCTAAGAATAAATGAAAAATATGACAGAATAGTCTTAAACACAAGTGGCTCCCTGCCATAAGGAAATATTAACAATTTGTTGTTCTCTTGTGTTTTCAACAATTCATGTGGGAAACACTTGGAACTGATAGTAGTTGACAGAAAACAGTGGATTGGGCAAAACAGTAGTTTGAATTTATGATGTTTACTTGACATATGCAAAAGAGATTAGCTCAGAAGTTCCAGGTTTTGCAGTCATGAAGAGCAAGAAAATAAAATATATCGTTCAGTTTACTTACACATTAGTGGTAAAAATCCCATAGATCAAGTCCAGTTCTGGCAGGAAGAAAGTACTCTGAAGTTCATTATAGTAAAATGGAATTTCGCCAGGGCGAGAGCAGTTCAGACGAGCTTTCATGAAGGTAGTCCAGGTATCCTCCAGCACAAACTTGCCACCAATATCATTTTTGCACACCCGAGCAGCACGAGAGAAAACTGTTTTCCCACAGTCATGTTCCACTGCGTTTTCCCGGAAGAAGAAGTAGGTAAAGTTCCCAATGTCATAAGATGACACAAAATTTGGTTCTGAAAATAACAGAAGGAAAGAGCATTTATTGCCTTCTTGTGATATATGCACTCATACTAACATGGAATTTGATTTATCTTCGAGCATTATATTTAGATAAACACACATTTTATTATTCTTTAGGGATATGGCACCATGACATCTGAACAGGCCAGCTCGAGTCCAGCTGGGATTGTGAGATACATGATCATGATGCACTGGGTCTGGCTGGGTAGAGTTATTTTTTTGTAGTAGCTAGCACGGCACTCTGTTTTGGATCTGTGCTGGAAACAGTGTGGGTAATTCAGGGGTGTTTTTGTTATTGTTGAGCTGCACTTACATAGAGCCAAGGCCTTTTCTTTCTCACACCACCCTGCCAGCACAAAAAGACATCTGAGCTGACATCTGGGGTCAAACCACAACACACAGCCTGACAGGTTCAGCTCTAGGTGTTTAGAGAACATGACTGTGCTGGGAAACCTTGGCTCAGCTCATTGTATTTCACCATCAAAAGTGTCTCTGAGTTTTCATTCTTCACATAAGGGCACAGTGATTTCTTGCAATGTAATTGCTTTATCTTTTAACTCTGTTTCTGCTTTGCCACCATGCCATTACTCCAGATAAGCAGGATAATGGGTGGTAATTGATGGTGAGTAAAAATGTGCTCAGAGGCTGTAATTAAAAGACAACTACACAAGAACATTTGATGGTAAGATAACTGCATTTCAACCCTATCTTGCTTAATGCTTTTGAGAGAATTACAGATTTCTTTTTTTCTTTCTTTAAAAAAATTATTTAAAACTGATCAAAAAACCTTATGGTGATGAAGGAGAAATTTGAGAATATGTAAAAAATAATCTGGAAAGCAACAGGTAGCAATATTTCTTGAAAGGAAAAAAAAAAAGGAACAGTGGATACCAAAGACAATAAACATGTGGTCCATTTCCTGTAAGGATTACTAGAACTGAGGAAAGTCCATGACCTTAGAAGAGGCTGACATCTTGATGAGTTCTTAAAGGAAAGATAAATTTGATTTGTGAAGAAGAGCCCCACTTGTGCAAGGAACCATTTAAGAACACTGATACCTCTGAGAAACAAGAAAACTTTTGTTTCTCATTCCCAAATTTTATTCTGAATTGGGGAAACAAATAAACAAAACTGTTTTAAAAACACCTCTTGTGAGGAAACACTTCAAATAAAATTAATAGGCGAACATTTTTTGACAGTGTTATCGTATACAAAAAAGGCTGCTGTAATATGATGTAAGTATTTTACAGGAGTGTCTTGAACCTTTCAGAACTTCTGAGGGGCACTAGAAAGGCAAGCAAGCTGGCATTGCCTCACAGCAGTCCAAACTGTCAGAAAACTCTTTTTCAAAGACTGATCAGATCCCAGCTAATGTGGCCTCTTGTGCTGCTTCCATCTCTCTCTGCTGTGCTGAGGGTTCCCAGGGCAGGCTTTTGGCAGCAATGCTTAGGAGCTGCCTCAGATGTATGAAGCTGAGCAGACCCAAGAGGGCTCTCGCTCCTCCCTGTAACTTTCACTCTCTTGTTTTATGAAGTGCTTCCTTGAGAGCAGCCTGGAACACACCACACTTCCCCCACATTCAGAGCTGCACAGGTATTTTGCTGGCAGATCACAATCCAACAATTTTAAGAACTTGTTGGTACCCTGAGTCTTTATAAGTTACATAGTATCAGTGCGTTTGTGTCTTTAAAAAAAAGGAAAAAAAAAAGCAAAGTAGTTTGACAGGACTTATGATATATCATCAGAAGTACAACTGCACTGACAATATACAAAGAAACTATTAGTAATGTTAACCCTCCTAAAACCTTAAATCTTCATTCCACATCTGTGTAAAACTTGCATTACAATAGCGATTTTTCTCCAAAGGCTTCTAAAACCTCCTGTGCAAATACTCAAAATCATTTTGATCCACCCACAAAAAACATTTTGTACAAATATTAAACAAGGAGGCCCTGCCTTGCAATCAGGCCTGAAGACACTTCTCACTACTAGGATTTAACTGCAGAGTTAAAACTATTGGAAGCACTCAGTGTAAAGAAGGCATTACAAAAATAAAACAAACTTCACAAAATATAGGAATAAAAATGATATGAAATGCATTCAGAATGTATTCAGGGTTCTTGAAAATCCAGGTCAACCTTTCAAAAGACAGTATGTTAAAGTTGCACTGATAATCATAATATATGTACAAAAAATACCTAGTACTCATATTTCATGGATTCAAAACTGAGAAACAATATATACACCTGCAAACACCTATGTTTATACTTTATTGATTATGAACTGCTGAAAATGTGACCTGCTCTTGAAACTTGTGGAAACTGCTTTCGTTTGCATTAAATGTAATAATCTCAGAGTTACCTTGGGGAATTCAGTGGATATGGAAGGATTATCATGTCAGACTTTATTTATTTCATTCTCTCTTTGGGAAAAATGAACAGGGTCACTTCAAAACTTCAAAGGAAAAAGTAGCTTCTCAGCTAGAAAAAATCAGTTCTTATGTGTCCAAATATTGTGCTGTGAACTGCTATTTGTTGACATGGAGGCCTTACCACGTAAGTTTTTAATGCAGCAAATGAAATTAATCTCTTGTTTCATGCTGACTTTGCAAATGGTTCTGGAAGGGCAAGCACGTCTCATTTCTGATTTATCAGATCACCACAACAAGTGCAAGGATTCTGGTATGTGACAGGATACAGTTAGTATGAGAATGTCAGCCTGCAATAATGTCACGGGTATTGTATACGACTTTATGGGGTTTTTTATACACTCAATTTATGGATGTGTCAGGATGACTAGACTTTCCCAAATTAAATGGAACCAGTGGAATCAGGAAAGCAAGAAAATGACTTTGTGGATGTGACCCAACAAACATCTTCAGTGTATAGCACAGAGCAGTGCTACACAGAGCACTGAAAGCGCTGGGTGGCTAGTTAGCACTGCCCCTGGGCAATCACATTACTCTGCTATTTCTGAAGTTTTCTTACTCAGCACCAGTCCTGGGAATCTCTACCATTTCCTTTGTAAAGCAGCATGATTGCCCAAAAAGGATGTTTCCCCACAGGCTCTTCTTATTGCAAAAAAGACAACTCAACCATATGAAGCCAAGATAGCGCTTCAATCGGAAATAATATGATTGTTTTTCTAAAGGCTGGAGACAAACCTACATTTTCTGGGGAGAACAGTCTCTGTTCTTAATGTGAAAGCACTTAAAAAGAAGACACAATGACTCCCTTTAGATTATTCTGCTTTTCCACCTGCCAAAGGTGTCATGCATAAGCTTATTTCCTGGGCCTTTTTTATTTAGTGGTATAGATGCAGTCTGAGTGGGTGAAAGGATGAGAAGAACTGTACAGGAATTTTTCTGTGTATAGGAATGGGAAACAGGGGTGTAAAAGAGCACTATGAGAGCATGTCCTGGCCTCTTCTCATTTTCTGAGCTTAGGAGCAAGAAAGTTCTCTTGTGCTCTTTAGTCCATACTACTTCACATCTTCTGAAGCAATCTAACATGGCTTAATTTACATAGTTAGTGGATGCCACTTTTTCCAGAGTGACCCAAATGACAGGAAATGATCTAACTTTCTTTAAGAAAGTAACAGCAATTAACCTGAAGGATTTAAAGGTCCAAAGCCTACTCTAAGAATGTAAGAGCTATGATTTCCACTAACTGTCCCCGTGAGATGTGACCACTCACATCTGAAGTGCAAGGCATTTGAAGACCCAATCAAAAGTGAAATTAACCCCAGAAATGTTAAAAGGAAGCTAAAATATTGTTTTTCTGATTTAGACACAGATATGATTTTATATGTATATATGCACAAAAAATGAGTCACACACACAAAGATATATGAATACATAATATATTCAAAATCTTAGGAGTTTAGATACTGCTCTAATGTTGAATGACATCTATCTGGAACTTGTTCACCGACCTCACTAGACCAATGAATCACACCACACTTCTTGACCTCTAGAGACCCATTTCTTCCAAATCTTTGTATTCAGCCAAATGCTTAATACCATTAAATTCTAGAAAGACTTATTTGAGGTTATTTTGAATAAACCTCACATTTCAGCTAGAAATGCTCTCCAAAATGGACACTTAAAGTAATGGAAAGAATTTAAGCTTCAGATGTGCCAGTCTATATTATTTTCTTTCGTCTTATTAACATAATCAACAAAGTCCAGCTGCAATTGCATTTTGCCAAGTCTGTATATTCATTAAGTATATTCATTTAGGTGAAGCCCTTGGCAGCTGTTAGAAAAAAAGTACAGACTTTGCATTAGGCTGACCAAGACATCACTGCTCACAAAGGTTTAGGGACAAAATTTAATCACAGAGTAAAATTTTCCTACAGCATTATATATCTCAAAAGCAATACATAACTTGTGGTCATTACAGCTATTTCCATCCTCAGGAGCTGAACTGTAAAATGTTAAGTCCTATATGAAACTGGAGGAAATGGATTATTAATAGCTATTTTTCCTCTGTGTTTCACAATTATCTAGGATGTGTGCTAAAAATGCTAATCTGTCATAGAGTAGCTGGTTACCAATCTATTTTGACTATATTCCTATATTCTATATTTCCTTTGCAATGCCTTGGCTCTCCATGATTTCTTTTACATTCTTCTCCTTTTGCTAAATTGAAAATTTTATAGGTATGGAAGAGCAAGGACAGCAAAATACACTAAAACTCTGTATCCTAGACATTTTTTTTCCAATCTTCTCTTATATTGCTGATAGATTTTACAATACAATTCAGCATAATAATAAAAGTGAATGCACTCATTACTTTTTTGCTGATGTACTCTAATAAATTCTGAAATGCAATTATTTCTTTTCTGAAAAATTGTTTTCAAATATGGTATTACAAAATTCCTTGATTTATTTTCTGTTGTTTATTTCAAATAAATCTCCTTCATTTTCAAGGTGAAAATTTTCTTACATGGCATAATACTTTGTAATTTATTTATTTATTATTAGAAATTTGCCAGTGACAAACTTAGTCGTAGAAGCCATTCTCTACTCTGACCTAATACTTATTGAAGCCCTTGAAAGCTGCACCTGGAATTCAGTGGATTTTGTGTCACCTATATTCACTGGATAGACACCTTGCAAAGCTGTACACTCAGGGGCAGGGAGGCAAGGGTGAAAAATAAGTCCCTGGCAGCTCCAAGAGATAGACATGCCACTGGCCAAGGCTGGGCCAATTAGAAATGGTGGTAATGCCTCTGTGATGACAGATTTAAGAAGGGAGAAAAGTAATTGCACAGATGTGATTGTGACCACAGAAGAGAGGGGTGAAAGAATGTGAGAGAAGCAGCCCTGCAGACACCAAGGTCAGTAGAGAAGGAGGGGAGGAGCTGCTTCAGATGCTAGAGCTGAAATTCCCCTGCAGGCTCTGGTGCAGACCATGGTGAAGCAGCTGTGCCCCTGCAGCCCATGGGGATCCACAGGGATACAGAGATCCACCCACAGCCCATGGGGATCCATGGGGGATGCAGAGATCCACCCACAGCCCATGGGGATCCACAGGGNCCCCCCACAGCCCATGGGGATCCGCAGGGATGCAGAGATCCACCTGCAGCCCACGGGGGAGCCCACACTGGAGCAGGTGGATGCCTGAGAGGAGTCTCTGTCCGTGGAAGGCCTGTGGAAAGAGAAGCTCGTGCTGGATCAGTCTGACCTTGAAGGACTGCACCCTGTGAAAGAGTGACCCATGCCACAGCAGTCTGGGGAGAACTGTTGCTGGTGGGGTGGACTCATGCTGTAGAAATTCATGGAGAACTGTTTCCCATGATAGGAATCCCACGGTGCTGCAGGGGAACAACTCCTCTCCCTGAACAGAAGGAGAAGCCATGGGTGGCGAACTGACCATAACCCCCATTCCCTGTCTCCCTGCACCACAGGGGAGGAGGTACAGCTGGGAACGAGGGAGGTGTAGGGGGAAGGTGGAGGGTTTTAAGGGTTTTATTTTACTTCTCATTATCCTGCTCTGATTTTGTTAGCAATAAATTCAATTCATATCTCTAATTTGAGCCAGTTTAGCCCATGATATTTGATATCTCCCACTCCTTATCTCATGAACTCTTCGTTATATTTTCTCTCCCACATCCAGCTGTGGAGGGGAGTGACAGAGAGCCTTTGTTGGTGAGTGCCTGGAATACAGCCAGCATCAACCCACTACAACCTGTTCCTCTTTTCCTTTTTTCCTTTTTTTTTTTTTATAATAAAAAGGAAACCGATTTCATAATCATCCTCTTCCCCCTCCCTTAAGGCTTGGTATGTCTGCTGTTGAAATTCCATCTCTGCCTCCAATATTTCTGTCACAGGATCATACAGAATCACAGAATGAGTCAGGTTAGAACAAGTCATCTGATCCAACCTCCCTGCTCAAGTGGGGTCATCCTGAAGCACATTGGACAGGATTGTGCCCAGATTGTTCTCGAATATATCCAGTGATTGAAACTCCACAACCTTTCTGGGTAGTCTGTTCCAGCAAACAGCTACTTGCACAGTAAAGACTTTATTCCTTATATTCAGGCCATCTTTCATTCTCCTCCGGTCTTTGATAAATGCTGGTTTTCATGTGTTCATGCTCCCTGAAATTCGAAATTTTCCACCTTCCCCTGGTTGAGATGCATTTCAGTCCTAAACTCTTTCATTCTCTCGGGGTCACTGTGTATCACAGTTTTGTGCGTTAATGACACTCACGCTCCTGTTGTCCCTCTCCGCAGTTGGGTACAGATGATCTGCTTGCAGAAGTGCCCTCCTTCCTCATTCAGCCTCTCTGATTGGCACCTGACATAAGCAGGCAAGATGAGATATAAAAGAACAGACTCCTGTTTTTTTTCATAAATGGAAAGTGGACCTGGCTGTTTTACCGAGGGTAGGTAAGAAGCAAAAACATCCCAACCACATGGGTAGTGCTTCTTGTCTCTACCATTTCAAACAGGTAAGGAAATACTATGAAGGTGTTTTGTAATAAATTAGTCTGGCACTGGAAAAAAGAAAGTCAGGGGAGGCACCTCCATCTCACACCAGCTTACTCCTCTCCTACTCTGTCACTGCCATTGGGGAGAAGATGTACACACTGGAAAGGAAAAACACAGTTTAACTGCTCAAATTTTTCCTCTGGTAGCTGCTCCAGTGAAGAAGCCTAAGGACACATTTCTAAACCAGCAGGTATTTTCTCTCCTACTTTAGTATACTTTAGTATACTGGCAAAAATGATGATACACACAAAAGAGAAGAACCAACCTCGTGGGTGGCACAACCAAAGAAAAGTAATTATTTATCTTCTTGCAAAATAATCAACAGCTGGTAGACTATGCTTTGTGTATTTTCAGTCAGGTCTCTTATCTGAAAGAGTACATTACACATTCAAGCACACACTGGTTTTGAGTTACATGAAATATTACATAATAAAGAAAAGCTTGCACTAGGTAATTACAAGGCTTTTCATTAAAACCCAGAAAAACGAAAGGGTAACACTGAATTATTATAGCCATTTCCATTAATCCTTAAAAACAAAATTGAAAGAATTAATTTTTATTCTTAGATCATAAATTCCCTCTACACATCCTACTAGCAGGAAAAGTTTTATTAAGTCTGCTAACAAACAATATTAGGAATTGGTTCAGAGCTGTATTAAACCCCACTAACCAAACCACCTTTGTAAGAATTTTACTCTTACTATTACATGTGAAGACTAAAAGTATCTGCTCTTGATTAATAAGATTTTTATTAATGTTTTTAAGAAAGTGATCTCAGAAGAACCACTTTAGTAAGAGTATCTAATAACCAAATGTTTAGGACAGCAAGTGGATAAATGGTAATGTTATGTCTACCAGTAAAGCAGAACAATCCAAACTCCTCTCCTCAGATGGAAAAGCTTCTAATTTGCAAGAGATTTTATTTTTTATTTATTTTATTNTAAAGAAAACATCTGTAATCATTTGGAGATAGTTGGAGACCCATGCAATTGTAAGCAAAGGCATTGGACAAATTATGATACCGAATGTTGAAGTGTTTCTCTGTGTGATGAAACAGAAAGGGATTTCCTTTCCTTTTCTTTTCTTTTTTTTTTTTAAATTTTTTTCTCTTTATTGGCAGAGGAAATCAAACAGACATTATAGACTAAGGCAAACCTTCACACTGAGGCATCAGATCAAACATTTAGTGATTTAAAGAGGTGTATTGAAAGGAGTAATACCTTTACTAACTATAAATGTTGGACTATAGAAGAGGTTTCTAAGTCTAAACAGTGAAGGCTTTTCCTTGCCAATCTGGACACACTGAAAGTGTGGACTACAAATATAACTATTACATTGTCTCCTGTTCTCTAAAGCAAACTATGATGAATTCTGCCCCTGCTGCACTTTGCAGATCAACTCTACAGCAAAGTCTAATTAGAAGCACACTGAATCAACTCCAGGTATGATTTAAACATTGCTACACTAAGAGCTTAAAGACACTGAAACAGACAGCATGCCAGCTTAATGAAAGGATAATTTATTTTTTATCACTTAATAATGTCCAAAGCAGAGTGCTAAGGCAGACTACTCTTTCTATGAAACACTGCAAGGGAAATTTTAAAATGTTCCAGCAACATGCTGCCCTTTACTGACCCGAGCAGCTGGCTGAAGCTCAAGGTCTTGCTGACTGCTTTGGTCAGGAGAAGAAATCAGTGGAAGAGATGTCTGCTTTAGACATAACCTTCAGTGTGTGCTCTATCACCCCAAATTGTTTCTCTCAAGCATAGAAGCACTTGAACATGGATTCACAGCGAAAAAGAAAGGAGAATATGTAGCAGAACAGGACTCTTTACAGAGTAAATTACTGGTAAGCAGTCTTTCCACCTTCTTCATTTGTTTGTGCATATATACATGCTCATGTGAGTAACTTCAGGTGTTACGTTTTCCCCTACATGGGAAAAGAGAAGGCCAAAATAGGACATAATGGGAGGGAGAGTTGGGTTCTCTATTCCACATTTGCAGGCTTCCTATCCTGCAGCCAGCTGGGCTGTTGGACAGGGAGAGAGCTGGTCTGCAGCCCTTGTTATCTCCTCAGGGTGATCACGTTTGCTTTGAGTCCAGTGACAGAGTTACAAAGTGCTGACAGAGTTGGCAAGAGGACAACACAGGGTCTGTCTCTCCCTGCACTGTCAGTTGATAAATCCTTTGTGAGCAACCCAACCCCTGCTGAACTAAGGTGAATGCTCAGGTCCTACCACTGCAGTATCCTGGTGCTTCAACAGCATCTCTTGATGGAGGCAAGCAGAATTTCTGCATGGCTACAACTGTGGTCAAAAACCTGCTCATTGCCTTTGGGCCAGCTGTATTTGAAGTTGTCTATAGGAGCACCATGAAGACAGAAATATTATCGATAAATGGAACATTAATTTCTTTTTCTAGAAGCAGGGGGAGCTTCTGAACTAAAAAAGAAACATAACTGGCGATCATATTTGGAGATATTCAAGAGCTGAAGAGATTACTACTGTAAATGTTAAAAGAGACCAAATTCAATAACTACCACAAGATGCTTGTTTCTTCCATCAGGGAAGAAAACGTGACTGTATACAGTCTAAAATTTTCCGAAATAGGAAAAAATTTAAGGAAGTGTGCAGGTATGTTTAATTTTTGTTAAACTGTCCTTTCTGGCAATAAAAAATTTTAAACCAGACAAAATTCAAGGGAAGCAAATCCTGAAGCATGTTGTCTAGTAGGTGAACAAACAGTATATTCAGAGAGCCTCAAGGATGGCTCCACAATAACTAGCTCCAGTCAAAAATAAGATTTCGTTGTCGGTGGTGTTGCTGTGTCCATCTACCTTTTTGGACCCATGCTTGTTCAAAATCTTTGTGCTTCACATTAATTTTCCTTTTCCCCTTCAGTTATACTCTCTCAGCATATTACTGTAGCTTACTTTTACACATACTCTGAATAATTAATACTTTTAACTGAACTATCCAAATCGTTGTCCCCCCAGACAATTGAGTGTTGAGTGCATCAAGAAAATGATAACTCAGAAATGAAAGTTCAAAGATTTCTCCATAATCTGCTAATGTTAAGCAATTCATCAGAAGGATGATCAGTAAACAGCTGCTAACTTACACAACTGATGTGGATTGCTTTCAGGCCTATCAAGCCTCCAGCAGAAGGCAGGACCCAATAATAAATACATTACTCTGGCTGAACCAGAACAAATGGGCAACTCTGGTCAACAATCCCAGTTATTTGTTATTAATAAATGTTATTTTCTTTGTGAAATCTGTGATTCCAGAAGCTGAAGCCACATCATGGTAACATGGGATCTCACCCCAGCTACCTGACACATCAGCTTCATTTTCCCCTCTCACACTGTATATCATGTTGCTGTGATTACAGACCTTCTGACAAGTAAGATTAGGAAGAAGTTTTCTTCTGTAATGAAGATTCAAAGCTTTTCAAGCCAAGATCCTGGACCAAAAGTTACAGTGAACACCAAGAGCAGGCTACCTAGTCATGTAAGCATGTCCTTCTTGCCTGACTGATGGGATTGAAGATCTCTGAATTTGCCGAGCTAGCCATTAAAATCAACAATGTCTTTATTGCATGGCAATAAAGCACAGAGTAAGATAATCATCTGTGTTTCTGAGTGCTGCCATCACCCCCAGAGATGATTTGATTTGGTCCAACATGATTCACAGAGCAGAAAATCTACGTGAGGTAAAACAGGGTGCTTCTGAGGGAAACTTTGAGTTGGAAACACTGACAGAAACATTGCATGCACATGAACGCCTCAAATGAGGATGAATAACAGTAACTGTGAGCTACTGCTGCACAACAGATATTGACTAGGGAGCCTCCATTCCAGCTGATGCCTTACTATTCTTGCAGGATTATCGATCTGTGTTACTGTCTCACTGAAAGCAGCAAAACCTTCACTTCAATCTGAGCACTGAAAAACTAATGTGGTTTCTTGGCACAGAAGCATGCAAATTGACATAAAAGCAGACGAATCCTCAACTCAAGCAGATGAATCCCCCATTCCTAGCTACCCCAGAAAACATTCCCCCTTCCTTTAATATAGTTAACTGGGCTGCTTTCAGTCTTTTATTGGGCTTACTTTAACTGGCTCCAATTACAAAGCTCATCTTGTTCTTCCTCCCCAAAGATAAAAGCTAGAGTTTCCTGGTAACTTAATTATAAACAGCTTTGAGGCAGAAGAATGAACTCTAACAGAGAATGTATAAGTACATCTGAAGCTTTTAATAGACAAAATGTGAATACAGTGAA